>JAQJVL010002387.1:0-101248 GCA_035578905.1 Stictocephala bisonia | reverse complement strand
TAAACACCGCGTATAGTAACATTTCATTTCAGAATTGAAGAAAACATCCTAATCTATATTCTAACTAGACATTATGTTATACTTTTACTCACAATACGTAGAACACTATCAGGAAGCTGTTTTTTACTGTGGACTTCTTCTAGGTCATGTTTGAGTTTCTGAACCTAAAAATACAGCAAAAATGTTATAATAATTGCATTACCACAAAAAAGAAAATGATTATATGAGGTATTATGAAATACATCCAAGACTACAAATGTGTTTGGATAATTTAAATCACAAAATATCCCCTTGCATTAAAGTATGTATGTATTTTAACTTTGAACATTTTTTTAACATTTATTGAGATGAAATGAAATGAAAATTGTCTTTATTAGGCGGAGTTAGGACTATTAAGTCCTCTCTTCCACTCAACCTTAAATGATAAAGGAGATGTTATAAAGGAAAACAATTTTTATTAAGGACTAGCTATTAACCAATATCTTGCTACGGGATATACTGTATATCTATACAAGGCAAAGACGTAGGTGACTCACTCACTCATCACTAATTCTCCATTTTCCCATGTAGGTAGGGGGTTGAAATTTTGTACACCAATTCTTTAGGTCTTAAATAGAATAACTAAGCTGTTTTCACGCAATTATCTCCATACGGATCCACCACACAGCCCTTCAAAGTTACCATGTTATGCATACAGTATGGTAATAAATTCTTTTCTTGCATTATAATATGTAGCCTATACATTTTAACTTATAATTAAAAAAAATTATCTGTAAATTTATAAAGGAAAATCTTGTTTATTAAGAATATAATTAAACTAAGGCCACTGACAATAAAACGTATATACAGACTCTTAATGAATATAGGAGAGTCGATGGAATATATAAGACATTAGTAACTTTATAAGATTAATTTATATCTATATTTATAAAAGAGGATGTTTGTATATATATATATATATATATATCTATATTTATAAAAGAAGATGTTTGTATATATATATATATATATATATATATATATATATATATATATATATATATATATATATGTTTGAAGTTTATGCGCTGCCAAACCATCCAACCGATCGCCATGAAACTTTAGGATGTTGTCCTGTATACTCCCGAGATGGCTTCTGTGAAGTTTGATGCAGATCCGTCCACAGGGTCCCGCCCCACGGGCTCCTAAAGATCCCATGTTATTCAAATGGAGAATCTGAATTGTTTACAAAAAACATATGACTCTGTGGTTTAATGTAGTTCACATGCCATAAGCAGATTGAAGTTCTCACAACAACAGTACTGTATATGTTTTGATTTATTGTAGTTCTACATTTCACCTTGAGAGTGAAGCACACACTACTTTTACTTGATCAGGTGATCTGTATTTGGTATTAACCTTTTTTCCTTGGTAATTAAAACATGTGGTGAAACGTGAAAATAAAAAATAAATAATTATTTGTTTTGCAGTTTACTTTTTATGACATGCCTCCTACAAAATTATGACCGGCGAAGCGGGCGGGTACAGCTAGTATATTTATAAAAGAGGATGTTTGTATATTTGAAGTTTATGCGCTGCCAAACCATCCAACCGATCGTCATGAAACTTTAGGATGTTGTCCTGTATACTCCCGAGATGGTTTCTGTAAAGTTTGATGCAGATCCGTCCACAGGGTCCCGCCCCTCAGGCTCCTGAAGATCCCATGTTATTCAAATGGAGAATATGAATTGTTTACAAAAAACATATGACTGTGTGGTTTAATGTAGTTTCACATGCCATAAGCAGATTGAAGTTCTCACAACAACAGTACTGTATATGTTTTGATTTATTGTAGTTCTACATTTCACCTTGAGAGTGTAGCACACACTACTTTTACTTGATCGGGTGATCTGTATTTGGTGTTAACCTTTTTTCCTCGGTAATTAAAACATGTGGTGAAACGTGAAAATAAAAAAATAAATAATTATTTGTTTTGCAGTTTACTTTTTATGACATGCCTCCTAAAAATCTAATATTGGTAGAAGCAAAAATGCTCGAATTCTTTCACCTATTAGGTTCTAAATCAAACTCAATATTATGACCGGCGAAGCGGGCGGGTACAGCTAGTATATATACATACATATATATATATATATATATATATATATATATATATATATATATATTCATATATATATGTTTGAAATTTATGCGCTGCCAAACCATCCAACCAATCGCCATGAAACTTTAGGATGTTTTCCTGTATACTCCCGAGATGGTTTTTGTGAAGTTTGATGCAGATCCGTCCACAGGATCTCGCCCCACGGGCTCCTAAAGATCCCATGTTATTCAAATGGAGAATCTGAATTGTTTACAAAAAAACATATGACTGTGTGGTTTAATGTAGTTTCACATGCCATAAGCAGATTGAAGTTCTCACAACAACAGTACTGTATATGTTTTGATTTATTGTAGTTCTACATTTCACCTTGAGAGTGTAGCACACACTACTTTTACTTGATCAGGTGATCCGTATTTGGTGTTAACCTTTTTCCTCGGTAATTAAAACATGTGGTGAAACGTGAAAATAAAAATAAATAATTATTTGTTTTGCAGTTTACTTTTTATGACATGCCTCCTAAAAGATCTAATATTGGTAAAAGAAGCAAAAATGCTCGAATTCTTTCAGCTATTAGGTTCTAAATCAAACTCAATATTATGACCGGCGAAGTGGGCGGGTACAGCTAGTATTCTATAAATAAATAAAATGCTTTCATATATCTACATAGTTTAGGTTTTTGGGTTCTGACCAAGCTAAACAAAACTCAAAGTCGCCACCATTTTTGTTGCAATAGTAATTCTCATTAGAAAAAATACTGCATTGTATAGAACATGAACTAATATGCATGGAAGGCTGCACAAAAGTATATTGATGGTATTTACATCAACCATTAATCAACACTCGATCTCAGGCCCATCGACATTACTAGCCCCCCATGATGGACACGGGTAGGAATCATGATTCATTTGGGTAGAATCCTTGATAAGCTGGGTTACAACTCCCCAATTTGTTACTTCAATAGCTCTTCATAGTACACGTTTTCAATCAATTTGGACAACCTTCCGTGATAATCTTGTGTAGCCGCGGTGTTCATGTTAGGGTGGTAGTCAGGGAGTGGATGTTGTGTAGCGGAGGTCATGTTGAGTGGTAGTCAGGGTGTGGATGTTTTGTAGGCGTGGTGTTCATGTTGGGTGGTAGTCAGGGTGTGGATGTTGTGTAGCCACGGTGTTCATGTTGAGTGGTAGTCAGGGCATGGATGTTGTGTAGCCGCGCTGTTCATGTTGGGTGGTAGTCAGGGCATGGATGTTGTGTAGCCCCGGTGTTCATGTTGGGTGGTAGTCAGGGTGCGGATGTTGTGTACTCGCGGTACTCATGTTGGGAGGTAGTCAGGTTGTGGATGTTGTGTAGCCGCAGCGTTCATGTTGGGTGGTAGTCAGAGTGTGGATTTTGTGTAACCGCGGTGTTCACGTTGGGTGGTAGTCAGGGTGTGAATGTTGTGTAGTCGCGGTGGTCATGTTGGGTGGTAGTCAGGGCATGGATGTTGTGTAGCCACAGTGTTCATGTTGGGTGGTAGTCTGGGTGTGGATGTTGTGAAGCCACGGTGTTCATATTGGGTGGTAGTCAAGGTGTGGATGTTGTGTAGCCGCAGTGTTCATGTTGGTTGGTAGTCAGAGAGTGGATGTTGTGTAACCGTGGTGTTCATGTTGAGTGGTAGTCAGGGCATGGATGTTGTGTAGCCGCGGTATTCATGTTGGATGGTAGTCAGAGAGTGGATGTTGTGTAACCGCGGTGTTCATGTTGGGTGGTAGTCAGAGAGTGGATGTTGTGTAGCCTTGGTATTCATGTTGGGTGGTAGTCAGGGTGTGAATGTTGTGTAGTCGCGGTGGTCATGTTGGGTGGTAGTCAGGTTGTGGATGTTGTGTAACCGTGGTGTTCATGTTAGGGTGGTAATCAGGGTGTGGATGTTGTGTAGCCGCGGTATTCATGTTGGGTGGTAGTCAGGGTGTGAATGTTGTGTACTGTCCGCGCAGAAATTATGGATACTCGAGTTCACGATACCATATCTCCGAAACGGTCCGTTCGATTTTAACGAAAGACCTATCAAATTAAAGGAAATATTGTCAATTTTTATACTACGAAGTTTCGATTTTTTACGTAGCTTTTTATAAATTATAAGACGGAAAAAGTGGAAAATATCGGCATTTTTCACAATCTTTTTGGAAATCTCAACTTAGGGCAATTATTACAAAATATCTATTAAACGTATCAGCTTCAAATTTTGATAGCTTATATGAAGGTTACTTACAAACACTTTTGTAGAGTTTCATAATTTTAACGTTATTATTTTTTATGTTAATGTAAATTTTGTAAACCTTTGTTAACTTTGTTATCTTGGGTTTAAAATTCCCGCTCAAAACAGTGTTTTGACTATCAATTGATTGTATGAACGAAAAATATAGTGTCTACAGAATATGATGTAATAGTGATTTGTGATGAATTTATATTTGTTAACCGTTTTTATTCCCGCGCGAGGGGCTGGTACGCAGGGAAACGCGCCGGGGATGGCTCGGGTTCTCCCACAAAACGAGTGCGATGTTGCCGGAATGCTATAGAACGGGTTGGTGACTCAGACCAACCTTCCCTTAAACTAGCAAACTTCACCCTGTCATTAACCTCTGTGTGCACCGAACGGCAACATCGCACTCGTTTTGTGGGAGAACCCGAGCCATCCCCGGCGCGTTTCCCTGCGTACCAGCCCCTCGCGCGGGAATAAAAACGTTTAACAAATATAAATTCATCACAAATCACTATTACATCATATTCTGTAGACACTATATTTTTCGTTCATATAATCAATTGATAGTCAAAACACTGTTTTGAGCGGGAATTTTAAACCCAAGATAACAAAGTTAACAAAGGTTTACAAAATTTACAAGAACATAAAAAATAATAACGTTAAAATTATGAAACTCTACAAAAGTGTTTGTAAGTAACCTTCATATAAGCTATTAAAATTTGAAGCTGATACGTTTAATAGATATTTTTTAATAATTGCCTTAAGTTGAGATTTCCAAAAAGATTGTGAAAAATGCCGATATTTTCCACTTTTTCCGTCTTATAAATTATAAAAAGCTACGTAAAAAATCGAAACTTCGTAGTATAAAAATTGACAATATTTCCTTTAATTTGATAGGTCTTTCGTTAAAATCGAACGGACCGTTTCGGAGATATGGTATCGTGAACTCAAGTATCCATAATTTCTGCGCGGACAGTAGTCGCGGTGGTCATGTTGGGTGGTAGTCAGGTTGTGGATGTTGTGTAGCCGCGGTGTTCATGTTGGGGGATAGTCAGGGTGTGGATGTTGTGTAGCCGTGGTGTTCATGTTGGGTGGTAGTCAGGGTGTGGATGTTGTGTAGCCGCAGTGTTCATGTTGGGTGGTAGTCAGAGTGTGGATGTTGTGTAGCCGCGGTGTCCTTGTTGGTTGGTAGTCAGGGCATGGATGTTGTGTAGCCTTGGTGTTAATGTTGGGTGGTAGTTAGGGTGTGGATGTTGTGTAGAGAAGATAACTGAGTATCAGACTTAGCTGAAAATCAGACCACTACTTCGTGGTTCGTGTTCCAAGTAAAGCTTATAGGTCCCTTTGTCGCCCCTGCAATTGCACTATTAATAAACAACTCTTTCTGAGGTACAACCGACCTTAGTTAGTAACAATGACTACACTCGTTAATCTACATTCATCACTCCTTGTATTCGCTCCATATTTGTACGATCGGCTTCTTAGTAATGAATGAATGAATAGTGTATTTACTTAAAATAAGTTTAATACCAAAGTACTGCTGCCAGAGTTATGCAGTTTTGCTCCAAATTACAAGAAGAAACTGCAACTCAGAAAGGTTTTTTGACAAAAAGTATCTTGAAATATTGTGATTACCAAGATAACCAATTATAAAGTTTTAAAATAGGATTAAGCCACGAATATCAACATATAATTATAATAACACTAAATTTAAAAAGGCACCCATTAATCTTATAAAGTGCAGTCTTATAATGAATAACAATTTTAATAAATGAATTAATATCATAGAAGATATCTTAGAAAAGTAATTTTAAAAACCTAAATATAATCTAATTATAATCCTTGTTTCTGAATCGATAGTAATATGATTTAGAGTTTTTATCAACTATTGTTTTTACCATCCACGTAAATTAATATATTGGCAAGAACTTAAGAACACGTTTAACCTGTTACATAGTGTCTCTTAAAATTAGTATAAATATTTTTCTTCTCTGAAAGAAAGTATTTTGTTATATTAAATTTTAATTTATTTAAAATAAATGTTAATTTGTAAAAAATATGTTTATTTTTAAATCATGTTAGGTGTGTACTTTGAATTCAATTTAGTTTAATTTAATCTGTATAACCTTTTACTAGACGGATATAGTAGGAAACATTTGTTAAGTTTGTTAAATTTGTTATAGAGTCTATGTAGTTTTTGATAATTATAAAGATAAGTAGTTAAATATAATAATACAATTTAAGTATTTAATTATTGACTGAAAGCTAAATGTGCTTTTTATCTTTCCTTGCAAATGAGTTACTTTACCAAAACGTTAAAGTATAAAGATCAAGGCAATTTTAAAAAAGCTTATATGAATTTTTAAGTATAAAACAAAAGTTTAAAATAGGAAAACTGCTTATTATAGGCATATTTACAATACAAGTAGCTATGTTTGGATTGTATTACCTGTAAGGTGAGTTTATGGCTTTGATAAGACGTGAAGAATAACATATACATAAAGACATTCCATTCAATAGTGTGGATCAGTAATTGTAGAGAAGCTTTATTAAATTGACGAAAGCTGAGTAATATCAACATCTGTCCACTTAAATGCAATATGTACACTCCCACAACTTGCAATCCAATGATTAAGTAAAAAATTCCAAAATATTTCGACACCAAACGCACAAACTCTTCAACATCCAGCAAATACATTATGAGACCTTTCATCAGCCTAGCTGACATATGTTTGCAGTTTATTTCGTAAGTTAGTTCACAAAGAAAC
Organism: Stictocephala bisonia; assembly: GCA_035578905.1. Lineage (NCBI taxonomy): Eukaryota > Metazoa > Arthropoda > Insecta > Hemiptera > Membracidae > Stictocephala > Stictocephala bisonia. Next base: position 94,143 of record JAQJVL010002387.1, on the reverse strand, counting down.
TTTTCTCCATAAACTAACCAGCTGTACAGAATCGCGTAAAATGTGGCCAAAACTGTAGCATAAAACAATCCTAACAGGTGAAACATAGGAGTTTGAGAGTACCAATCGTAGTCAAAAACGAGCTTAAAGAAATACACTGCGACAGGAAACATAAGTTTTACCAAGTCTGTATTGGTTACATTGGTATTTGGAAACTTCGCGTGTAGACTATATAGTTTGTTGGATATCACTGCAACTGCTTTTCTATGTATGCAAAGAAAAACTACAAAGTACGTGTTGATAACTCCAATTATAATATCAAGAGCTGGTAGTAGTCTAGGGCGTGTGGTTCTGAAGTCTTCAAAAACTATGATGCATCCGGTTATAAAACATAACCAAATTACGAAGCTGTATACCAACAATGGTAAGTAAACTTCGAACGGTCCACCTGAAACAAACATAACATTTATATTTTTAGACATCTGAAACTAAAGCTATTTATGCTTAAAAGGTTCTAACTATAGATAGGCCGCTTATAAAGCGACCTTAAAAAAACACCAGTGTGAGAGAGAGAGGCACTAAGTGGTTGAAGTGAGATAGAGAACTAACTCTTTCCCTACTGTGTAATTCCGTTTATATATTGTCATTTAGGAAGACGCTAGGCCGCGTGCTGGCAGCACAGTACCCACTGCGGCACTCATCGGCAGCAGTGACCATTTATTTATTTGATTATTGAATCAATCTTAGAACGACCAAATCAAACGATCAATTGATTTATTTAGTAATTAATACTAACATAATCACCACTTACATTAAGACATGTTAGTAATTGAGAGTGGTATATGTGTTTAGGGTCCATTATGACGCAAACAATTTTTGATACTTATATAGGTAATATAACAAAGTAAAACCACTCATTAAAAAGGTATACATTAGACAGTAAACTTGGGTTATAATTTTCGTAGAAAAGCGTATACTCACTGTCTAAATACTCATTTTAGAATGTATCATTTACAAACATACAATACTGTATAGAATACGTAAATACTAAACTCATCACATTCATTCGTCACCCATGTTGACGAACTCAATCCTTAATCATAATTAGAATTAACAAAATATTTATAATTTATGGGCTTTAATTTTTAAAGATGACCTTGAAACATTTTGAACTGATAGAAAACATCACCACACATTTGCTCAGTAGTCAAAGTCACGAAAACGAGAATTAAAACTTGCATATTAACATTTAACTGTAATAGTTATACTTATTTTTATTACTTTTGTCTATCAAACTCACCACTGCCATGAAGTTTGTGCGGGTTAAATTTTATTGTTAAAACACCCAAAACTACGCCTATTTTGTAGAAAGGCACAACGTACGTTGACGGAGAAGCCATCGCAGTTATAATATTCTGGTCAGAATAACCTATTTGCTGTCAAAACAACCCGTCTGTTGTCAATAGTAACCTGTCAAGGCTCGTTTGACAACTTTGTGGTATATAATTAGTTTGCGTCTGTCACCAATATGCAAATCACATTAAAGTGGTTAGCAAACATTGAAAAACTGAGGATGATATGGAAAGTGTCTTTATGAAGATTACGATTTTACCAGTTTTGTTTTAAGCCAGCGGCCACAGTAATACTTTCGAATATGCAATACATTGAATAGAATAAGTAATTAAATCACAAACTGTTACATCAATTGCGCAGTAAATGGAAATTCTTGGCATAAAATAAAACGCTTAAGCAGCTTCAGGCAGTCTCAAGCTTGCACAAAAGCAAAGAGGAAGTTTTATTTTAGAACTTCCATCGTACCGGATTTATATTCAATTTTACAATATTCATCTTATTTTATCTGAAATCTTACTTTTTCAGAAGATTATTTATTGCAATTATAAAACAATTTTTACTAATGAATAAAAATTATTTTTGGTTTATGAATAATTGTTACGATTCAATTCACTTGAAAAGCCTAATATTATTTGTTTCACGTTGGTTGGTCAGGAAACGTTAAAATTGTTCAATTAATTTGGGATGAATACAGACATGTATTCAACAATCGATTATATTCTATCGATAATAATAGTTCATCATTACAATGTTAAATAGTAACAATTCAAACTTTATACTAATATAATACTAGCGTTTGCGTGCAGCCTTGATTAATTTGTTTTCAACAGGGGAGGCTGGTCAAGCAATCAGACAACTAAATTCTAGATTGACTTTGCCTATGGGCTGATTTTTACGTGCTGGATAGTTGTCAAGATTTATCATTTCAGTTTGACTCTAAACTTTTAAAAAATGACAATTTTAAAAATTGAAAGTATAGTAGATGCCGATTCTACCGTACTCTGCCCATTTCACATATACAATTGGTATGTGCGGGGAACTTGGACAGATTAAAGTGGAAACCCAATATAGTGCAAGGTGAACAGTACTGATTTAATAATATACGATTTTTATACTTTACTACTGTTGTGAAATACTTCCGGATCCTAGATTATTTAGTTTTGAACATTTCAACGACAACCTAGAGAATGGATTAGTAAAGAATCTGCATTGCAAAGATGGACATTTGCCATCAGTAATTGGATTTTACGTACTGAAGTAAAAAAAAATACTCCTTTGGGCTTTAATGGATCAACATCTCACAATAAAGCTGACTGTGGCTTGTGTTAGCTTCATGTAGACTGGCGAATTTACTGGAAAGTGTTCCTAAGGTTGAGTTTTTGAATGCCTTCTATGAATGCCTGTTCTGAGAGGGGTTGTCATAGAATCTATAGGAATACTGGTAAATTGGTTTAGAGATTTAGTGGGGAGCTATTTAGTGTCACTTAATATAATTATGAACATGCAAAATCAGTGATTTTTTATGACTCTGTAACATTTATTAATTAAATTGTAACAAATAAATAAGTAAATAATTGCCGAAAGTGATAGTATGAAGTTTATGAAAAGGCTATGTTCGGTAATTCTTTAAATGATACTAGAGTCCTGTACATAAAAATGTTAATACGTGTGAATGTCTTTGAGTATTGGTAATATATTTGTTTTGTTCATGTGTTTGTAGGGATGTAATTTTATTTGTTCATAACTTAATTGGAAATTTGAATAACTTTATGATTGTTTTAATTTATGGAATAATCTAAGAACGTCAATCATAAGTTAGTATACTGGCTCTCTCTTTACGACACGAGTCGTAGTAGTCACGTAACTAAATCATGGTCAGTCAGATAAAGCAACCAAAGCATTGAAACAAATTAAAAAAAATCGTTGTTATATATTTTTTTAAACTTCACTTGACAGTTCACATTGGCCTGCAGGCCTGTGCGTGAACTTTATTCAACGAGTGAAGTACTGATCGTTAGCTCAGTTGGAGATTCGAACCTTCGACCTTGGCCTCCAGTCCGAAGTCTTAGCCACTGAGCAAGGATAATACACCGCAAAGAATAACACTTACAAGGATACTGGCCGTCGTATTGGATAATGCGGGTTTAAATCCATTTAGAAGATATTGAATCCACCACACTTTTCCGAATGTGCATCTATAAAAGTCAAATTCAACACAATCAAGTGAGATATATCTCTTCTAGAAATTCTTGTTGTATATTTGATCTTCATATAATTGTAAACTGTTGGACATTGCCCAAATTGGCTGTAATATTGGCTAGTTGGGTCTCTGACGTTGTTGTGATAATTATAAGCTAGAGAAAGTTCTTGGGTATAACAGCGAGATATTGTAATTCCTAGTTGAAACCAATGGAATTACATTATGTTTTCGGGGAAGATATGCTGTTAATTTTATTTTGCTTCTAAGTTATTTTTGTAGAGCTGTTTTCACTATTGGAAGATGGATGACGCAGTATGGCTATAGACTATAGGCCATACTATAGACAGGGACGTATAAACTATGGCCTCTTCCCCACTTCTTAGTATTAAACTAAAGTGTCATGTTATGTATAAGTGTTATTAGTGTTTATGTTATGTACTTGTGTCATTAAGCTATTACAAAATTATACAAATAACTTACGTATATAATATGAAATACACGTATATAGAAAAAAAGTCTTGCTAGACCATGCCTTCTATAATGTAAATTATTTTATAAACTATACACGGTTTTTTGCATAAAATAACTTAATTTGTTGTTGCTGTAAAGTTTACTAAGTTAAGTGACTAGCATTAATTTTAAATTTAGTTAATTAAATGAATTGTGCTCATGTAAATTGATTGTATCTTAATGCCAATAAATATTATAATTATAATAAATGGATCCAAAGAATTGGCACAAACTTTCCCCCATATTAAACACTTAAAAATCGAAACTTTTAAAATTACCAGTTTGATTCCCAAATATGTTGTTTTGCCATAACTATAAAACTAGTCAAGTTAGAGACATGCGGATTCACTAAAATATTTGAAATTGTAATTTACTTCTTTCCTGAAAATTTAATCAAAATCGTTAGAGGCATTATTGAGAAAATTACCTTTTTGTGTAATTTTCCTTATACAAATAAAAAAAATAAAATTTCAAAAAAGTGAAATAAAACTGTCTGGAGATACTGGCCAAATACGCTTATATACAAAATTTCATAAAAATTGATCCATCCGTTTAGCCTCCAGCGAACTGCACATACACACAGACAGACACACATACGGACAGACACCAACACTGTTTTTCGAAAAAAAAACACTTTTTTTTGGATTCAGGGGACCCTAAAATGGATTTTTAGACCGACTTGTAAAACAATATTTTGGACGATCACAATACTTTATCTCTGCTAAGGAATATGGGAAAAAGTAAACAAGTGAAAGAACTCCCATCACAAAGCTAATACTGATTACATAGCCAGAGTGTTACTTAGTTGGAAGCAGACTACTTCGGTTTCTGATGGATTAGCATTTAGGTTTCATGTTCTTAAATATTCTTCGAGGGCTGTAAGGGCACTTGTGAGTGTTTCTTCAGGAACTGTGAGGTCCTTGTGTTGGTGAACTAAATCAGTATCATCTGCATGTATACATTTTCTATAATCTGTGATTGGGATGTCAGCAGTTTTCACGGTGAACAAAATTGGAGCAAGAACAGACCCCAGTGGCAGACCATCTTTCAGCTGTCTTTGAGAGCTTTCTTCACGACCGAGATAAACTTTTATTATTCTGGCACTAAAAATTGACTCCAAAAGTCACAATAGAGAGGGACAGGGAAGGAGGCTGTAGAACTTTAACAACATAACTTTGCTCCATATTGTGTCATAAGCCGCTGTAAGATCAAGAAAAGCTGTAGACGATTTCAACATCTTTTCAAACCCTTTATCGATAAATGATGTCAAAGCTAGGGTCTAGCCACTATGAAAACTAGCCTACTTATAAATTTAAAATTTGCTTAAAAAATGTTTACTTTACAAACCCAACTAATTAGCCAATTATTTATCAACTAAGCCATATTAATCTATTATTTCTTCTGGCCCGTTTACACACTACGATTCATCGTAATGATCTAATCGTTACGATTTATCATAGTGTGTAAACGGGTCATCGTACCGACCTATTGGAATTGGAATTAAATTGGATGGTTACATTTCTGGGAATCATAGCGATAAGTTGGAACGTGTAAACCAGTACACCAATAATTTATTGCTACGATTTGACTTATTTTCAGTTTATTCTGATTGTTAAATGAAGCAAGTTATTTGTTTTGTTTGCGTTGTTTTGATTTAATTTTTCAAAGAATAAATGGCAGTTCAAAGTCCTCGAGAGTTCTTAAGTGAATTTATCGAACTTTATCAGAGTTTTCCCTTCTTATGGCTAATTAAGAGCAAAGAATACTTTTACAGAAATAAAAAGGACCTTGCATACGTAGTAGTCGTAAATAAATACAAAGAATTGATCCATTACCAGACAGGAACACTGTCGTTTAGAAAAATAATACATTGCGTACGGTGTATAACAAAGAACAAGCAAAAGTTAATAGATCGTAGAAATCCGGGGCGGGTGCAGATGATATCTACAAACCTAGTTCATTGGGTTCGTTTCGCAATTCATTTAATAATTTGGTACGAGAAAATGTTTTTTTCTTCAGTAACCTCTGGCGGCTCCACTTTCTTCTAGATCTTCGCGACTTTTTCAATTTCATCGCTAGACTAATTAGGTCAACTGATCACAATAATACTTCCTCCATGACAAAAACCGTGACCTACAATGAATATATTGTGAAAGAAATCGTTGCGTGTAAACGGTACTCCTTATTCCAATTTATTGAAGCAATAAACTGTTAGAATCACATCGCTACGGTTTATCATAGCGTGTAAACGGGCCTTACAATGTATGCTATATTATTGAAAACGTTTACTCATCTCATTACATAGAAACCAACTCCAGTTTGACGGGAGTACAGTATTGACTATCACAGAGAGGAGTACAGTATTGACTGTCACAGAGAGGAGTACAGTATTGACTGTCACAGAGAGGAGTACAGTATTGACTGTCACAGAGAGGAGTACGGTATTGACTGTCACAGAGAGGAGTACGGTATTGACTGTCACAGAGAGGAGTACGGTATTGACTGTCACAGAGAGGAGTACGGTATTGATTGTCACAGAGAGGAGTACAGTATTGACTGTCACAGAGAGGAGTACAGTATTGACTGTCACAGAGAGGAGTACAGTATTGACTGTCACAGAGAGGAGTACAGTATTGACTGTCACAGAGAGGAGTACAGTATTGACTGTCACAGAGAGGAGTACGGTACTGACTGTCACAGAGAGGAGTACGGTACTGACTGTCACAGAGAGGAGTACAGTATTGACTGTCACAGAGAGGAGTACAGTATTGACTGTCACAGAGAGGAGTACAGTATTGACTGTCACAGAGAGGAGTACAGTATTGACTGTCACAGAGAGGAGTACAGTATTGACTGTCACAGAGAGGAGTACAGTATTGACTGTCACAGAGAGGAGTACAGTATTGACTGTCACAGAGAGGAGTACAGTATTGACTGTCACAGAGAGGAGTACAGTATTGACTGTCACAGAGAGGAGTACAGTATTGACTGTCACAGAGAGGAGTACAGTATTGACTGTCACAGAGAGGAGTACAGTATTGACTGTCACAGAGAGGAGTACAGTATTGACTGTCACAGAGAGGAGTGCAGTATTGACTGTCACAGAGAGGAGTGCGGTATTGACTGTCACAGAGAGGAGTACGGTATTGACTGTCACAGAGAGGAGTACAGTATTGACTGTCACAGAGAGGAGTACAGTATTGACTGTCACAGAGAGGAGTACAGTATTGACTGTCACAGAGAGGAGTACAGTATTGACTGTCACAGAGAGGAGTACGGTATTGACTGTCACAGAGAGGAGTACGGTATTGACTGTCACAGAGAGGAGTACATTATTGACTGTCACAGAGAGGAGTACAGTATTGACTGTCACAGAGAGGAGTACAGTATTGACTGTCACAGAGAGGAGTACAGTATTGACTGTCACAGAGAGGAGTACATTATTGACTGTCACAGAGAGGAGTACAGTATTGACTGTCACAGAGAGGAGTACAGTATTGACTGTCACAGAGAGGAGTACATTATTGACTGTCACAGAGAGGAGTACAGTATTGACTGTCACAGAGAGGAGTACAGTATTGACTGTCACAGAGAGGAGTAATTTCAACAAAATATGTATTTTGGAGGAATTCTAATAAAAATTGTGAGGCAGCTTTTTATGAGAACACACTTTAATAACAGTCGGTATATTGCGGACTTTCGAAACTCCTAGTACAATAAAAAAAAAAGAAAAGAAAAACAAATTGTGCTTTACAAAAATTTTTTATTAACAATCCATAAACTGAACAGATGATGGACGACTTGTTCATCGTAATTAAATTTAAAATGCTAATTCGTTTTCAAAGTTGTCACATCAACTTGAGCAATAAATATAATTAATTTATGTTTGATCTGCCTTAACCAAGCTCATTATAGTTTACCAGATAGTTAATTATTCATTATTAGGACGCTAATCGTAGTGATAAGGGCGAATATGAGGGATGAATGAATGTGATGAGTGTAGGTGTACGAGTGTAGTCATTGTTACTAACTAGGGTTGACTGTTCCTTAGAAAGAGCCATTTATTAATATACGAATAACCTAGGAAAATAAGATACCTACAGCTCTACGTAGAATCAGAACCACGTAGACTAGTATTGGACCGATTTTCAGCTAACTGAGAATCATGCTATTCAGTTCTCTTCTATACACAACATCAGCACCCTGACACCACGTAAAATAAACACCTCAGATTTCTCTAGTAGTGTCCGTGTCCATAGAGTCGATGACAACTATAGAGCAGACGCTGTCAGCATTTAAAGAACTGACCAGTCGCCTACAATATCCACAGCACTTTGTCCCCAAGTAGCTGGGTTACAGCACTGCACCACTGGTGCCGACTAAAACTGTCATAATTGGCTAAAGAAAATTCCTACCAGTATTTTGGTATCAGCTTATAAGTAGATAGTGAATGTTAAATAAATAAATGGACAACGATCTAGAATATACCACTTAGTATTGTAACATCTAAAATAGCTCATTTTATTCCGCCATATTAAATTATCAGATTACGTAATAGAAAACCATTAATACAAACTGAGGGATATAATTTCTCTGAGTTTTTAAAAAAGTATACTATTGAAAGATTATTTTTACTACCTTATTATCTAAAAAATAAATGATATGTAAAAGCATAAGAAAAAAATGTATAAGAAAAAAATTATATTTTTATAAATATACGTTCTGAAATATGTAAAGTATTGTAATATCTAGATGACAAAGTACCAATAGATCAAACACCAGAGTATATTGACTATTAGGGTCCATTAAGAAACCACCTCATATGAAGCAACTGAGGCGCTAAATCAAGTTAAAATTAACGAAGACTATGAACTGTTAACGGTAATATTCCTATATGTAAAAACACTTTTTACATAAAAAAAAAAAAAAAAAAAAAAATGAAAGTAGTGGTCTTCATCAAATGGTTATTTATTCTTACTTGATCTTACCTGTAGGATTTTTATAAAGAGGAATAATTTAGTTATTTTTTTTAGATTTTAGTTTCAATTTAGTTAAAAAATTCTCATAAGAAAATATTTTATGAATAACCAATGTATAAGTACATTATACAGCATAAATACTTCGTATGAAGCCTTCCATGGTCAACGTTCAAACTATTTATAGAGTCGTAATCAGATTTTCACCCAGATGATGATTGTTGCAATGTGCTCGAAGTGTGTGTCAACATCTTGTAATTTTCACATAGTAACCTATAACGTTAACATAGATTTTTACCTGTGAAAGGTATGTGAAAAAATGGTAAATAAAACAAATTACATACGTTTTTTATTTAATAAATAAATATAAATGTGTTAGTTAATAAATGCGTTTTTAACAGCGTAGAGTGATGAATACTCTCCTACCCAAACCATAAGATCAATTTGTATATCATGCTGTAGTTGTATGTATATATCAGAAAGGTTAGTGTTTTTGCTGAGGAGGGTGGGTTTTGAATTCGTACTTGAAGGGAAAGGCTTTTTTCGTACCTTGTAGCACTTTTTATATTTATTTTTTTGTTTCACTTTTATGAAACATGATTATTGTATATGATTTGTAAACAGTTTTTATAACAGTAAAAGAACTATTCCATAACTCATTACCGCCTCACACTATAAAAAAAACAGCAAAACGACACACAAACATTTGTTTACATCAAGTACTGAACTATTTGGGTAGAACAGTGTTCTAATGAATACGGTTCCAACATACATACCCTGGGTTCACCCTTGTTTTTGTCTACCCAGCTATTGTAGAGTAGATACAAATATTCAACACGCAGTTCATTGTTGAACATGAAAAACAGGAAATACAAAATAAGAATTTGAAGTGGAATGTGAGCTTGTAAGATATTTCTCTAATGACATATTTTCTTCTACATCTGTATTTAGTTCAGATATAAACTTAAGTAGCAAAATTACTTAAGCCAAATTAGTTAGCATTACTCGGTGCGGCCGTCGCTAAGTGGTTAAGGCCATGGCTTGCCACACAGTTAGTCCGGGTTTGACCATAACAGATTTCACGTCTGTGCCCCTCCCGTGGTTCGGAATAGTTAAGCACCGAGTAATGCTAACTAATTTGGCTTAATTAATTTTACCCTACATCAATCCCACTTTACGTGTATGGGTGGGCAGGTGGGTCAATACCACTGTACGTGTATAGGTGGGTGGGTGGTTCAATACCACTATATGTGTAGTAACAGTGATAACAAAATTATTACAATAATATAAAGTTCACGTACTTTCAACGTCACAATTCCTCATTGAGGTAATGGATGACTTTCACGAAGCCATCATCAGATCAATAGAACGTAAATGTATTCCATGACATGGAATATAGTCTTCTCGACCTTTAACCACTATATTAGAAGACAACATTCCATACGTTCTATTGATCTGATAATGGTTTTGTGAAAGCTAAAACTATAGTCATCCATTACCACAATAAAGAATTGTGACATGAACCTGCTATTATTGTATTAACTACCAATTCCTGAGGGAAAATAATGAATAACAACAAAAAAGTTTGTTATTCTGTAAATTAAGCCACTGGTCCAGCGAGCCTACAGAAAAAATGTGTTCAGCATCAGGCGAGAAAAAAAAGTGTTCTTATTGGGAATCTCTACCCACTAAACGCCATACGAAAGTTTAATTTAATTTTATCTAAGTTAAGGAATAGGTTTTTACACTATTTTATCTCCTTTTAAATGATTACCTAAGAACTTAGGAGCAATTACCAGAATGTGGCTTTACTTGTTTTTGTTTGGAAATTACTTGGTAAATTTTTAAGTACATGGGCATAGGTTGTATATGTGGATAACCCCTCAATATTCATTGTAAAAGTAAGAGCACAAAACAGTAAATGGTTCAACTCGTATAAGGCAAAGCTAAGAATATTTCTTTAGTGAAAGGACATAAACTGTTCAACTTTAAAATACGCATGATATATTAAATAATTTAGTATGTTACATTAAACAAAAATATCTTATTCTGGTCATAATTCACTGGGACTATTATATTCGTAAGACTTCATCACTTTTGTAATATTTGTTTATTGTATTGTTTTATTCCTAATAATTGTTGTCTTTTCAGGTTAAAATGTAATTGTAATAGTAGTCTCAGTCCTTCCGAGTCATATATATCATTTTTTGTGCATGTTTAATGTTAATTTGAATAATTATTGTTTTTCAGGTATCATATATTTATTTTATTTATGATTAGTTGATGTAATCTTATTTCAGTCTGATTTGAATATTAATTTAATTGTGTTTTAAAATTTTTTAGTTGATATCGTGACCTGGGCAGTGCCTAATTGGTCATATTAGTTTAACCCTGTTAACATTTTTATATTTAATATAAGTTCATTTTGTTGTACCCCATTCTATGATCTAGGTTAAAATTTAGATAATTATTAAAGTAGATTAAGAACGTAGTTTTATAACATGTTTGTGTAGATGTAATTTAGTTTTTAGCACTTGAAAAAGGTTTGGGTTTTACCAAATCGAAACGTCGTGATTGGTAATTTTCACGTAATGATGGCAAATGTCCAACTACCTTTGTCTCCCTCATCTGATACTCCATCATTAACAAATTTCAAAAAAACAAAGTTGACTATTATACTGTTATTTATAGCAATAACTTAGTTTAATAATCGAAATAGTTAAAAATTATCTTTATTTATAAATTTAAAAGTGTCAACCATTATGAGTGGACCTTTGTATGAGGGTCTTGTGTTGAGACTGGATTACGAGAAGCAATGACTGCAGTTATGTAGGCATTGCGAGAAGTATTCACAGGGCATCATCCTGCATGAACTTGTTTCTCTGGCCCTTCCTAAATTGGCATACAGTCAGTGATTACTTTTTGAATATGATTGCCTCACCTCCGAGTTGCAATGTCATTGAAGTGTTAATTATTAAACTAATTTGTGCTACCACTTTTTTCATATTTCAAAGTTCATATTATTATTATTATTTAGAAATATTACATATTTTTTCCTTCTGATAAAATATTGTTTACCTCCTATTCTTATTTATGTATATTTTAGTTAGTATAGACATACATTTAAAATATTTTCCCCTTATATAATAATCTGTAATAGAACAATTACATTTTAGTCCTTTTTGAAAAAAATACTTGCAACTCAGACTACGCACAGGCAGTATGCCCATGTAGGCTTTTCCCATGAAAAGGAATTACTGTATTATTTTTGTTTTCATTTTAGACAGTTTGTTTAACGATTACCTTATATTATTTTTCAATGTATTTTTGTATTATTTTGTATTATTATGTTGAACAATATCATTTAACTTACTAATGTATATATTTGAATATTTGGGGAATAAATATACTTTCATTTCATTTCATTTCAATAAGAATGTACAAAATGTATACTGTTTTAATGGGCTACAATTAACGAAGTATCTACAATGAGTAAATTGGAGTAACGGCAGCTAGCTAATTTGTTGTTATACAAATTACAAGAGAAGTAATTATTTTAAATCATCAAAATAGTCAACAATTAGTGAAGCATTTGGACTATCGTATGCAATATTTTGTACCAGGTAAAATGTAACTTAATTGATTGTTTTCATTTGTTACTCATTATTAAAAAATACTTGAAATAACTGAGTTTGTTTCTAGTTCGAAGATAAGAGTATTTCTCTTGCCAACATGGCTGTGCTACTACCCTGTCTGATAATATTGGCCAAATAATGTAAAGTATTTGTATGATATTATATATAGTTAATCATAACAATAGTTTATTTTATTTTATGATAATTATGATAAAAACAACTCATTTTTGTTACACATCACATAAAAAGTCTATGGTCTCTTTTAAACCTTAAGTGATCAATTGCGATAGCCACCCTTAATCAACCCTGGTAGCCACTGACCTACTTGGATAAGCACTCGAGATCAATTTGAGTAGTCACTGATCAACTTGAGCCACACCTGATCAAATTTGGTAACGACTGACTTTTTGCATCCTTGATTATATATATACGAGCAAAAGTCTGGAATATATTTCTTAGTTATTTAAAAACTGTTGAAAAGATTTTAATGAAGCTTTTTAACTATGTACATATCCCTATGCTAATTATTTAGACATATTTCACTCTTTTTTCTCATAGCCTGGGTATGGCCCACAACGGAAGTCTTAACAATTTTCTATCTAAGCCTACCTTGTGTTATACCTCATTTTAAAGGCCTTTGTTTTTACAATACAACAGTGCAGATTTGAGGTAAAAAGGATGATCTAATAAAAAATACAGCCTCTCAAATTAAGTAATGTCATATATTAAACAAAAATTGTTAAGAACAAGGATAAGATAGTTATAGTCTATTGACAGGATTTGAGAGATTATTAAATTAAAAAAAAAAAATGTAACAAAATTATTATTATAATATTCTTAAACTATTTTAAGGGTTTACGTACTGTATTTATTTTATTTTTGTTTAATAACAAATTTATTGTTATAACGCAATCTTTCATTACAATTGTAAACAGCCAACAACATACTCGACAACAGGGACCTTGAACTAGTAAAAATAAATAAATAGATAGCCGCATAACTAAGACATATTAGCTATATGATATTAAATTCTTTGAGAGGATGTATTTTCTGATTGGATTATCCTTTAGACCTTAAATTTGCGTTGTCGTATTGTACAAACAATGGCCTTTAAAATGAGGTATAAATTAGAGTAGGCCTACTTTAAACATCTTAAGACTTTCTTCGTGTGACATCCCCTGAATATGCGATACACGAGTAAAATGTGTCTAAATGTTACTTATAGGAACGTGTACTTAACTACAAAGTTTCATTACATTTTTAATAGTTTTAAAATTAATAAATATAATCCAGACTTTTGCCCAACCCTGTAAAAGGATGTATCCTAAGGCATATATCCTAAACATAGCATGGTATTCACACTATAAATCCATACACATACAGTGGTATTCACACTATAAATCCATACACATACAGTGGTATTCACACTATAAGCCATACTCATAAATTATAAATTACACTATGTATAAATTATAAAAAAATACTGGGTCCAGAATTGAGCCTTGTGGGACACCAGTTTTAACATCTAAATACTGTATTGTGAAAAGCCACTATCGTAATATAATGCTTTTTTGCATAGGTTTAACTTTTTTTGAAATAAGTTAACAAAAACCCGCCTGCCCATACACGTACAGTGGAATTGACCAACCCACCCGCCCATACACGTACAGTGGTACTGACCCACCCGTCCACCCATGCACGTATAGCGGTAATGACCCACCCGCCCACCCATACGTATAGCGGTAATAACAAACCCGCCCACTTATGCACGTGCAATGATACTGACCCACCCGCCCACCCATACACGTACAGTGATACTGACCCACCCCCCACCCATACACATATAGTGATATTGACCCACCCGCCCACCCATACACGTACAATGATACTGACCCACCCGCCCACCCATACACGTACAGGGGGTATTCACACTATAGGCCTATACACATACAGTGGTATTCACACTATAAACCCATACACACATACAGTGGTATTCACCATATAAACCCATAAACCTACCGTGGAATTAAAACTAGGTTTTTATCTTGCTTAATAGATTACAATACAGTGGAATAATTTTAAAAATCTTTAGAAACCATACATTAAAATAATTAGTCATTAAACCAATCATTAATTAAATAACCAAGTGGTCGTTGTAATTAATTATAATAATAGGTCTGGTTACTGATCCTCATGTCAAGTGTCCTGTCCACCTTCTTAACGACGCCCACAACATCCTGATGAACGTTAAGTATCATTTAGCTCTGATATACGTGATATTATTGAAGGTCGTTACTGATCCTCATGTCAAGTGTCCTGTCCACCTTCTTAACGACGCCCACAACATCCTGATGAACGTTAAGTATCAATTAGCTCTGATATACGTGATATTATTGAAGGTCGTTACTGATTCTCATGTCAAGTGTCCTGTCCACCTTCTTAACGACGCCCACAACATCCTGATGAACGTTAAGTATCAATTAGCTCTGATATACGTGATATTATTGAAGGTCGTTACTGATCCTCATGTCAAGTGTCCTGTCCACCTTCTTAACGACGCCCACAACCTCCTGAGGAACGTTAAGTATCAATTAGCTCTGATATACGAGATATTATTGAAGGTCGTTACTGATTCTCATGTCAAGTGTCCTGTTCACCTTCTTAACGACGCCCACAACCTCCTGAGGAACGTTAAGTATCAATTAGCTCTGATATACGTGATATTATTGAAGGTCGTTACTGATCCTCATGTCAAGTGTCCTGTCCACCTTCTTAACGACGCCCACAACCTCCTGAGGAACGTTAAGTATCAATTAGCTCTGATATACGAGATATTATTGAAGGTCGTTACTGATTCTCATGTCAAGTGTCCTGTACACCTTCTTAACGACGCCCACAACATCCTGATGAACGTTAAGTATCAATTAGCTCTGATATACGAGATATTATTGAAGGTCGTTACTGATCCTCATGTCAAGTGTCCTGTACACCTTCTTAACGACGCCCACAACATCCTGATGAACGTTAAGTATCAATTAGCTCTGATATACGAGATATTATTGAAGGTCGTTACTGATTCTCATGTCAAGTGTCCTGTTCACCTTCTTAACGACGCCCACAACCTCCTGAGGAACGTTAAGTATCAATTAGCTCTGATATACGAGATATTATTGAAGGTCGTTACTGATTCTCATGTCAAGTGTCCTGTTCACCTTCTTAACGACGCCCACAACCTCCTGAGGAACGTTAAGTATCAATTAGCTCTGATATACGAGATATTATTGAAGGTCGTTACTGATTCTCATGTCAAGTGTCCTGTTCACCTTCTTAACGACGCCCACAACCTCCTGAGGAACGTTAAGTATCAATTAGCTCTGATATACGAGATATTATTGAAGGTCGTTACTGATTCTCATGTCAAGTGTCCTGTTCACCTTCTTAACGACGCCCACAACCTCCTGAGGAACGTTAAGTATCAATTAGCTCTGATATACGAGATATTATTGAAGGTCGTTACTGATTCTCATGTCAAGTGTCCTGTTCACCTTCTTAACGACGCCCACAACCTCCTGAGGAACGTTAAGTATCAATTAGCTCTGATATACGAGATATTATTGAAGGTCGTTACTGATTCTCATGTCAAGTGTCCTGTTCACCTTCTTAACGACGCCCACAACCTCCTGAGGAACGTTAAGTATCAATTAGCTCTGATATACGAGATATTATTGAAGGTCGTTACTGATTCTCATGTCAAGTGTCCTGTTCACCTTCTTAACGACGCCCACAACCTCCTGAGGAACGTTAAGTATCAATTAGCTCTGATATACGAGATATTATTGAAGGTCGTTATTGTGTTCTACAAACAAGATATTTTCCGTTTACTGTTTATATTATGAACTCAGGATATCCTCGATCTTCAGACATTCATCTACCTTTGAAGTTTGCTCAGTGACTGCTTTAGTGGTTTTCACTGGTTTTCCCATGAAAAGTTAATATTGGACAGCGTGTCACGTATCTTAACTTCTCACCATCATCACGTCCTCAGTCATGAGTTTGCCCTCCGTGGCGTTATAATAATATAAAAGAATCAAGATTAAAATCAAGAAAAATTACAAGCTATACCTTCACACCTTTTCAGCTGTTTTCAAATAGTCAGACCAACTGGTAAAAACAATATTTGTTTTTACTACAATTAAAACAGAACGGTTGAAATATGTTGATCTATTTTCAACTATAAATTATTTATATTATTATTGCTCAAGGACTCTTAGTAGGTAATACGTATATAAAGAGGTTAATTTGCCAACTCATTACCCAATTAAAAGACGAAACCTTATCTCAGAACAAGTTAAAATTTATCCACTAAGTGAAAATAACCATAATGATCAATTCCTCTAAAATAGGTTAATTTAAACATTTATATAAAGGTACTGCGCTCGTCGTGTTTCAAATAAGTTCTAATGTTAATTATATCCTAAAGGGGAAACGTAACTGTTTATTTATTACAATATCCATAGCATTTTACACTTTTTTACAAAATAGTTTCTGATATTGGAACTAGGTAGACTGATTTTCTTTCTTTTAAATAAATATTAACTCTATATGCAAAAGAAAATTACTATAAAAACCAAGCACTGTAGTTCAATCAGTCATTACTGTTAACATTTAAACCGTTTAAGTAGTCTTATTTTAATGTTAGTTAAACGTGAAATCCTTTAAGTTATAATCATACTTCAGGTTGGGTTCTGATTGCCTGTCGACATGGAATGAGCCCTGGAGTGACGCATTATTGATTTCAATTTCAGTTTATATTCTCACAACGTATGTACATCGGCACTGCACTGAATTATATTGCACTATTTACAGCATATAGATTGGCTATTAAGTGTTAATTTGATTTACTTTAATACAAACTATACGTTATAAAAATATTTCAATATTTAGAAATGGCCTTACATGTTGGGGTGGCACTTATGCTTCTACGTTATATCCTCTCACCATCCTTTAAAAATCCTTCATACGTATCATTACCAAGTACCATAGATTAATTCGTTCCTGGCCTTTATTTCTACAGTTGAAAATTCTTCCAATTCCAAATCTTTAAATTTACAAAGTTTTAACAATTTTCTTTATTCGAAGCTCTACAACTATTTTTCAAGATAACAATAAATATAACTTTCGGCATTTACTATTCCAAGTACCTAAAACGAGACTTGCTGTATGTCAGCATTCATTTACTTGGAATACTCCTAGAAGTTATAACTTAGTTTCTATACGGTTAAGTGCTTTTAACAACTGAAATAAATTTTGTAAAACATTGAAACAATTTTTGTTTACTGTACAGTATTGTGAGGAGTTTTTAAGAATTGTCACTTAGCTATCTTTGAAACTGTTAAAAAGTGGTGTGTGTGTGTGTGTGTGTGTGTGTGTGTGTGTGTGTGTGTGTGTGTGTGTGTGTGTGCGTGCGTGCGTGCGTGCGTGCGTGCGTGCGTGCGTGCGTGCGTGTGTGTGTGTGTGTGTGTGTGTGTGTGTGTGTGTGTGTGTGTGTGTGTGTGTGTGTGTGTGTGTGTGTGTGTGTGTGTGTGTGTGTGCAAATGGGTACTTGGAAACATATGCAGTAAAGATTGATGTAATTGTTAGTATATCTGTCAATAATTGTAAGAATATCTATCAATAATAGTTCATGCTGTAGTACACACAAGTACTGTATATTATTATTTTGATTATTTTGTTAAATTATTAAGAATACTGTAAGAAAACTTTTATTTTCTTGGCCGGTGCAAAATATTTCTTTTCAGAGCAAATTAATTTGTTTCTTTTTATAATGCAGGTAACCCCAACACAGGTTTTTCCTTCGGGGTGCCGAACTTCTTTCACAAAAAGTATTGTAGTTTACAGAAAGTAGACAGTTTAAGTTATTCAATTCAATTCAATTCCTTATTTTGCCACAAGATACATGGGTACATAAGCACTAGTCATAACTAAAACTAAATTTACTTCTAACATAAACATGTCATAACATTTTTTTAAAGTTTTCCACCTTGTAGGGTGCAAGATCAACAAAGACAGCCTTCAATTTGTGCTTAAAACTACGGTAGTCCAGATTTCATTTAAAGCAATCAGGTAACATGTTATACAGCCAGATTCCCTTATGAAGTAGGTGGCTTTCTGAAAAGGTGGTTCTGTGTTTCGGAACTGATAGGTTAGAGCGTGATCGGAGGTGATAATGATTAGGATGTGGTTCTGTTATAAAAAGGTTTTGATTTTTCTTTACGAACAATAAGCTTTCTAACATGTATATTGCAGGGAAGGTTAGTATTTTGTACTTTTTAAATATATTTTTGCATGATTCTGTTTTACCAAGCTTGAATATGATTCTAATGGCACGTTTTTGAAGTCTGAAAATGTATTCAGTTTTGGATGACTGAGCACCCCAAATAGTCATCATATAAATATTGTTTATTAGGATAGGTTAGTTTTGTACTATTTTACATGTGTTTTTTTTTAATAAAAGATACTTTTGAATTGAAAAATAAAATTATAAGAGCGTTATTGTTCGTGTATTGTGTGTTCCAGTATGTTTCAAAATAGTTTATAACAGTCTTTACAACGTCATATATGAGCCTACTTTTATACTTAAAACACGTTCTCTAACATTTCAAAAAGAATTAGACAACGATCAGATATCTCCTTAAATAAATTAATGTAACATAAATTTCTATAACTTTCCTTTTACTTCTGGTAACACACCCCATTCCACTGTTTGTTTTCATTATGTTACTTGAAATTAATGCAAATTTGTGTATACATATGTACGAATGATGTATAATTCTTGTGTCTTATCTTTCACTTTTTAATTCCAGTTCGATTTAAATGGCGCCAAAATCGTTCCATTACTCGTGGACGAAAATTCCATGCTAATCCTAGATTTATAATAAAAAATGAAAGAAAAGTGGAAACTAAAATATTACAGTTTGAGAAATATGTTTCACCTAACTTAATTTTGTTTTCAGAACTTATATCATATTAACCATATACCTTCCCAATGTTAGCCTATCATTAAAAATTTAAACTAATGTTATATGAATCAATAGAATTGTTTCCTGTTAAAAGGGAAAAATACGTACACTTTAATCAGTATTTTATATTTTTGGTATCCTCCATTTTTTCATAAAACCCACGATAGTTGCAACTTGCTCAACATCCTACCAGACACCTACGTAACAGCGTTAAAATTTACGATAACTTGCAAAGACTGACAACTGTAAAAATAATTTAAAATTTACATTAATATTTGTGGGATGTATTAAAATCTTAGATAAAAAAAATGTAAACCCCAAATCCTCGATATTATAGCATAAGAAAAACAAAAGCTTAAAAAGCATCGTAGTTTTATACAGGGTGTCTCTGAACTCTCTGATAAGCTCTCTTGGCTGTTGTTACTGGTTGATTTAGAATTACGAATATTATATTTAAAGTGTCCAAAACACCTTGATCATCCTTCCAACCACCATTTGTTTTTTTTCACTTTTAAATTTATATATGAAAAACAAAAAATTGTATTAAGCTGTAATTTTGCATGGCCCTTTGTAAAATAGACATACGTTTGGATAAAAATTATTGCTTTTCCAGTATCAAAAGTTTTACTATCCTTCCAACCACCATCTGTTTTTTTCACTTTTAAATTTATATATCAAAAACCAAAAATTGCACTAAGCCGTAACTTTGTATGGCCCTTTATAATATATACATAAGTTTAGATAAAAATTATTGCTTTTCCAGTATTAAAATTTTCAAATTTAAAATTTTCAATCATAAATAGCTCCTAAACCAATACATATAATAAAAATTACATAGAATATGTGTTTTAGCAAATGTAATTACTAATTAAATGTTATGATATTTTAAAAAATCGGATGAAAAATAACAAAACAACTCACATATAACAACTGATAATAATAAATTACATGTGATATTATTAAATCAGATGTTAACATACAAACCAGCTGATTTAAGACTAGCACAAATTATTTTTATTATCAGATCTTACATTTGCGTTGCCCAATTTTTGATTATCAAAATGTTAATAGTGTAAAACTAATAATTTTTCAAAAAACAAAATGGTGGCTGGAAAGATAACCAAGGTGTTTTGGATACTTTAAATATGATATTTGTATTTGTAAATGTACCAGTAACAACAGCCAAGAGAGGTTATCAGAGAGTTCAAAGACACCCTGTATTTAATAACTTTAAGTTAGACAGCGAGTGGTTTTTGAAAAATTTATAAAGCACCTCAGCAACAGTTGGAAACATCAAACAGCCAGTACCACTGACTCCAAACTAATATCGGGATTAGCGGCGCTACAGAAACCACATGGAGGGGGAAGGCTATGGATCGGCACGCAGAGAATGTGGTAAAGGCTATGAAGTTGGTTGATGGGTGATAGTGGTTTCACATCACTTCTAACCTACTACATGCCACAGGAGCACTTCTGATGTCATCAAGTTATACCACGCCAGGACCGAAACCGCTTATTGATCAATAGCATTATACATCATTTATCCACTCACTGGAATCAAACATGTAATCTACATATCCGCAAAAGAAATGGCTTTTGGCTTAAATTTGAACCGAAGCTTAAATTTATTAATTTAATCTTACGTAATCAACCGGATCCAACGGTTTATGTATTAAAAACACTTATAAACCAAGGAATTTACTTATCACAGCCTGATAGGGGGTGGATGACAGTAATGAACATCTACAGCAAGTAAGAATGAGTTAAATCTAATGGAAATAAGTACTTACTTGGTGATATAAATATTTTTTTATTATTATTTTTATAAAATAGACCGGTACTTTTTAATTTTACTCTGTCCCCTTTATACTGCAGACAATTAGACTGTGGGAGGAACTAAGTCAGGCAGAGCAATGGAAAGAACCAGTACAGTACAAGGTGAATATTACTGATAAAAACGTACAGTGAAGATTAGGATTTGAACCAGAGCAATCTCTAACTCAGACTCAAAGTTCTGGCGCCTTAGACCACTCAACCACTGGCTCTCCCACTTTTACGACAGCATACATTTGTAGTACCGTTAAACGTTATTGAGTATACTTAAAATAAAATCCCATTGAGTACCTACAAAAATTTAAATTCATAAAATATATGAAGATTTAAATATTGTAGAATGTCATTTGTTGTTAGAGATGATCTCAAACATAATTTTATTTTTAAAGGTATTAATATGGAGTGAATTTTGTACCACATTAAAAAAAAAAATCAATTACTTAATCATGATAAATGAAGTAATTTAAAAGGGTAAAAATCAATACTAATATACAAAGTAATATTAAACATTTATTTTACATTTTCATAAAAACTGTCTAAAATATAAACATTGAGCATAAAAATACAAAAATGTTAAAATAATTAAAATCTTATAAAATATACAGTGTGTTATTTTCTACACATTATTAACAATACAAATATACCTTAGCAAATTATTGTTTAATAAATACAAAAACGACACTTTCTTACTATTTCATTTATTATTTATTAGGCTCACAATGAAAGCACAGGTAACATCAACTTCATTCAACATATGAAGTGCAGTTTATAAACTGTATAAAAGACTACTATTTAGTTTAAAATTTAATAAATTAAGCAATTAATACTCCTGGACACAACTGACTAGTGACTAGTTCAATTAATACTCCTGGACACAACTGACTAGTTCAATTAATACTCCTGGACACAACTGACTAGTTCAATTAATACTCCTGGACACAACTGACTAGTTCAATTAATACTCCTGGTCACAACTGACTAGTTCAATTAATACTCCTGGACACAACTGACTAGTTCAATTAATACTCCTGGACACAACTGACTAGTTCAATTAATACTCCTGGACACAACTGACTAGTTCAATTAATACTCCTGGACACAACTGACTAGTTCAATTAATACTCCTGGACACAACTGACTAGTTCAATTAATACTCCTGGACACAACTGACTAGTTCAATTAATACTCCTGGACACAAATGACTAGTTCAATTAATACTCCTGGACACAACTGACTAGTTCAATTAATACTCCTGGACACAACTGATTAGTTCAATTAATACTCCTGGACACAACTGATTAGTTCAATTAATACTCCTGGACACAACTGATTAGTTCAATTAATACTCCTGGACACAACTGATTAGTTCAATTAATACTCCTGGACACAACTGACTAGTTCAATTAATACTCCTGGACACAACTGACTAGTTCAATTAATACTCCTGGACACAACGGACTAGTTCAATTAATACTCCTGGACACAACTGATTAGTTCAATTAATACTCCTGGACACAACTGACTAGTTCAATTAATACTCCTGGACACAACTGATTAGTTCAATTAATACTCCTGGACACAACTGATTAGTTCAATTAATACTCCTGGACACAACTGATTAGTTCAATTAATACTCCTGGACACAACTGACTAGTTCAATTAATACTCCTGGACACAACTGACTAGTTCAATTAATACTCCTGGACACAACGGACTAGTTCAATTAATACTCCTGGACACAACTGATTAGTTCAATTAATACTCCTGGACACAACTGACTAGTTCAATTAATACTCCTGGACACAACTGACTAGTTCAATTAATACTCCTGGACACAACTGACTAGTTCAATTAATACTCCTGGACACAACTGATTAGTTCAATTAATACTCCTGGACACAACTGATTAGTTCAATTAATACTCCTGGACACAACTGATTAGTTCAATTAATACTCCTGGACACAACTGATTAGTTCAATTAATACTCCTGGACACAACTGATTAGTTCAATTAATACTCCTGGACACAACTGATTAGTTCAATTAATACTCCTGGACACAACTGATTAGTTCAATTAATACTCCTGGACACAACTGACTAGTTCAATTAAACAACACATTTTTATAGATTATTTGAGATAATCTACTAAAATTATTGTTTTTATTTTACACCAAAGTACTCATAATTTCAAATATCAAAATTACTCGGCGTATATTAGTCAGATTAATTTAAATAGCATATAGTTTTACATTTATACATTTACAAAAATAATAATTATGTACACTTTTACAATGTGATTGTACAGTTTATGAATGCAATACAAATTTACACAGTTTACATTAAGCGTGTATCTAATATAAAGGAAGTGCAAGCTATAAAACACAGTAAAGGGATATTTACTTCTGTTTTTAACTTTATTATTAATAATTTAACAGAAACCTTTGTTATAACGAATCTTTACAGTAAAAAACTGTTATGAAATAAATCATAAAAAAATTAAAATAAAAAATGAGTAAAACCAACATGCAGCTTGAAAAATTTTCACAAAAAACGTTTAAACCAAATTCAATAATTCGAAAATAAAAATTAACTAATCAATTTACATAAAATAATAATAAAATAAGTCCTATACGCAATAAAATGAAATCGTGATACATTCTAAGAATCGTACTTATTAAGATATGTAAGTCCACCAGCCACGTAAGTTTTGGGTTATTTCGTGAGTGAATAAAAAAATTAACTACGTAAATATCCTAGTTCCCAGTACTTTACTGTTTAGAAATTTGGTATTTATACTTCTGACTATGTAGAGCTATGGGGGTAGCTCAATTTAATTAAACGTATTGTATAAAGGAAACAATATTTTTTTAACTAGTTGAAATCTTATTTAACCTATAAATAATACATTGGTTGGAGAGAGAAGTGAATTGTTTGTTCAATTTTCCAATATATATATATCTCTAAATGTACCAATGACGTGCTATGACACGTTATGTACATTAACTTTAGTGTAACGAGGCAAAGTTGATTGTTGTTCTCTACGAATGTTAAAAACATTGCTTTTACTGTCATCAATATAAGATTTATTTAACGAGTAAATAGGTCCATCAATTGATTTTCTGTACAAACAAAAATAAGTGGCACTTTATACGATATTTGTTAAGATTTTTTGTATATTTCAGGATAAGGGACTTTAGGATGCGACGTTGCCGCACTGAATAACCTCTAAGTGAACAGAACGAGACGCGTTAGTGGGTTGACTGATATCAATCTGGCAACGCCGCCTAGTTCATAGCCACTCGACGCGCTTTATAGCGGTCAGTCCACAAACTACGAAAAATTTGTTAACACACTTTAGCATGGGGCTGAGTTATTTGGGTTGAGTTAGTTATCTGTGGTAAAGTGTTAGAAACAATATAAGTTACCAATTGTAACAGTTTATTCCTTGGTGTAAATAAATATTCTAAAATTAACCTGAAAAATAAAAATTGTTTTTGATTGTAGGCCTACATTGAATACTTAAAAATAATACAAAAATACTATCCTCATACGTGTACAATATCTTTGTCAACAAAAACCATGAGTATATCATTTGGCTTTGCAAATAATAATAACTTTATATGGAAAAATACATTTTAAATAAAAAATCTCAACAATTAGCCTCCCTACTCGGATTCAAAGGTATTGTGACCTTGATTGACCTACTCACAGTAAGGTCTCGAGTTCCACCGCAGTCTTGGTACACAGCAGGTGTTTTTCTTGTCAATCCATTATCTAAACTAAAAACAAAAAATAAATTAGTTGTGTAGGCTTTAGTATATTTTAGATTTACATACATGACTGTGAGCATGAAAATATATAAAAAGCGGATCAATCCAGTATAAAATTTAAACTATGTATTTAATACCTTAAACTGGTTAGGTTCTAACAAAATAATTTTATTCAATCTAATCTATTGATTAAATGTCTATTTCAATAATCTATTTATTAGGCTGTCTCCGTTTAAATTGTTGCAAAACCTTAAGTTTACAATACAAAGTACAAACCAAAAAAGCCAAATCTATTAGGTTAAAAATTATTTAAAACAATTCTATAATTGTTTGAATTAATAATGCAAAGATTTTAGCATATCATCTACAATGTTCACAACGTAGTTTATTGTTTTGTATAAAGTTGGTTTTGCATGGTTAATAAAAAAGTCACTTTATTAAATAGTAATCATTAGTTTAATTAATAAAATACAATATTTTACTTTTTATTTCAATTTAAAATATTTCAGTTATTTTACAAGTTACAATATTTGAACTAACATGGCATTAGCAGTACTCGAAATCACGTGAGGGTGCATCAGCTTATGGACATTATAAGGTTTTTATTTTTATGATTCATTCGAAGATTACGATTGGCGACGTAAATTGTGGCAGGATTTTGTTTTTTCCTCAAGTGAGAATATAATAATACTTTTATAATCGACTATTTGATATTTAGACGGCAACTTTAAAATCACCCCTTTGAGTTATTTTCTATAATGGGAACAATTTCACAGAAAACGAAAGGAATTGAGTACGCTCTTTAGGAGTTAAAAGAAGAACAGGCTTACACAACGATTATTGAAGATACATTGTCGTACGCAAGGAACAGGTGTGTAAGACATTATCTTTAGAAGGTAATGACTTCGAGGTGACAATTATTAACTCTGAGTTAACTCACTTTGGTGAAGAAGTCATGAGATTATGTTTATTTCATCTTTGTTAAAACGTCTATCGCAAGGTTCAAATAAAAGGGTTACAGCAATGCTATTACAATGGCGCTGATATTTGCAATGCCCTGTATACAATGTGCGCATTACCCTTTGTGATGATGTTGACCGTGTTTTTTATCTCCTTTATGATGAGATTGCTAAAGGGTTTGCAGTTATTGCGGATATATACGTGGAAATATACGTGCGAAGTATTCCCGCTAAAGGAAATATGCGTGCGTAGTATTCCTGCTTAAGTTAATATACGTGCGTAGTATTCCTGCTGAAGAAAATATATGTGCGTAGTATTCCTGCTAGAGGAAAACAAAGTGGAGTGAAGCCCAGATATCATAGAAAAAACTCAAATCAATACAAAAAAGTTATCCAAGGGACATAACGACGCGTAAGAAGGCATAACTGATTAAATAGATTAGTTGGAAAATCGCATCCAAGGTTATAAGATTTTCTACAAGAAGGTATTGAACGTTATAGTTCTTGACATATTATCTTGGACTTTTCGGTTTGTACTTAACGTCATTTGTTCTAAAAATTATATTATTTGAACCATTAAATATTACCCAATCAAACTTATCATTTTAAAGTTCACTTTACAACATTTTTAATGTTCTATCCAAAAGGCAAGATTTTATATTGAATAAGGTCCGAGAAAATCCGATGGAAGGGAGCTAATTTAAAATTACATGGTGAGGAAGCTTGTCGAATGCTTGAAAATATAAAAATTGTATCAACCTATGCTCGACGCAGGACCATTAACTGTGACAAACAAGGACAAGTTCGTAACTGTTGGAACAATCTTTAATGAAACCACGTTGATCAGAAGATAAGGCAACAAACTCTCTTATAATAAAGAAACAAAATACTGTGTACAACCTTTCCAAATATCTTAGGCACTACTCACAGAACATACATTGGCATAACATATACAGATTCCATGGTCTTGTTTTTGGAGTATGTGTTACTAAATCGAAGGAAACTTTCCATTTATTAAGCTCCACTTGAAATTGGGAAGCATATGAAAGATTAATGAACTTAGGTAAATTTAGCTGTTAAAAGCAAACGTAGTTCTCGATATAAATGCCAGATTAATTATAAAAACATTCCTTAAAACTTGTAAAACTTACATTTTACAATAGATGTTCAAAATTGCGACCTTAACAGTGACGACCAATTGGGGTTCTCTCCTAAAACCGAAAGTACTGTTAATTATTTAGGATGGTTTTGGTAGCAGATGTCTTTCTCTCTATTAAAATCAGTCGAAAAAAAACAAATCGCTTTAAGTACTTCACAAAAACAAATTTAAAGAAGATGAGTCAAGTAATCTTCGTGGCCTCACTCTGCTCCCTCTTCTTCCAGTCCAACATCTGGTAATTACGCATTTAGATAATGATATAATAATAATAATAATCTTTATTGATCTCAGAACATAATACACATAACATTTACAAACAATATGAGAAAAGCCACCACATGGGCTACTGCCTGTGGGTGATGGCTGAGTTCAATCAGTTTATGAATTGTTGATAAATACTAAATACTTAATTCTAAAACAAATTATAATGTGAACTAAAAACATTATGAAACTAACATACATTGTGAAAATATGTAAAATTACGTATAATAATGGAAACTAACATAAACTAATAGTAAAATAGAGTTAAGGAGTTGAAGAAATGTCACTATCACTGCATACTACACTCATGTTCAACACTCGAAAGATAACACTTATTGCCATTCACACTCACGTTCAAACCACTCAGACCCTCAAAACAATGCACGCTCACATTCAATCACATCAGAAGAAAACACTAACATTACACACTCACGTTCAAACACTAAAGATGAACTTACATTGCACACTCACGTTCAAACCACTCAAACGAATGACACTTACATTGCAACATTCACACTCACATTCAAACCACTCAAAAGATGACACTACATTGCACCCTCATACTCACGTTCAACCTCACCAAATACTTACTCACTCACACTCACGCTTATTCACCAATAAACATTCTACACATATCCTACACACTTGCTTACCTTACTTACTCAATCAATGTCTCTCCCAATCATTTCGATTGCTCCTAACATCACCAAACCCAGTTACGCTCACCGGCCGACCGTCATGTGAGGTACCCTGACCGTAGCAAGTCATTGGAAGTATCCCTGCCCAGCCCCAGTAACCATACTGTAATTTTGTTCTTAAAATATGTTTTACGATCAAAATCTATGGCTTTCATCTCCTGTGGAAGATTATAAAACAGAATATGAGCCAAGTACATTCCATTTGTCCTATTGATTGATTTCGTTACACGAGGTGTATTTATACCTATATTTACATGGTGCCTGGTGGCGTAGGGGTGATGAACGGTTTCATAAAAACTGTGGCCATGTTTAAAACTATACAAAAGCAAAACTTTAATGAACAATTGTTTAACATCTAAAACATTAAATGTTTCAAAGATTTCATCTGACGGAAATGTATTTGGTTTTTTCAAAGCTGCTTTTAAAATTGCCTTCTGTGTTATAACTAAAGGTTGAACATAAGAAGAATATGCTCCTCCCCACGCAATTATTCCATATTGTAACACTGACTGTATATAAGCAAAGTAGACTGTTCTTAATAACTTCAAATTTAGTATTCTAGACAAAACTTTAAACATATACACACACCGACGTAGTTTAGAATTCAAAAACTGTATATGCGCTGACCAACTGAGTCTATTATCAAATATTACACCTAAGTACTTATAGCACTCCACCCTCTCAAGAGCCCCACAAGCACATGCCACAAGACGTCCGGCTCCACATGTGTGAAGACGAAGCTCGAAATCCCTAGGATCACCAGCAGCTCGCAGGGACACTGCCATGTACTTAGTCTTACCCACATTCACGGTCAGCCGGTTCTGGTCAAACCACCGCTTGACAGTGAGCAACCCACATGCAGCATGCTGGAAGGCCTCATCCCAGCTGTTACCCTCAAACAACAGTGCCGTATCGTCTGCATATAAATACATTTTACCTTTGTTTAAGTTTATTTTACATATATTATTTATATATATCGAGAATAATAGAGGCCCAAGAGTACTACCCTGTATAACCCCATATCGCAAGGATTTAGTCTCACTCCTGGAACTATTTACATATACTAACTGTTCCCTATCTTTCAAATAGCTTTTGAACCAATTTATTGCATTCCCTCTGAATCCAAGATAATGTAATTTACCAATCAATATATCTCTATCTAAGGAATCAAAGGCCTTTGCCAAGTCAATAAAGACTAATAAACTTCTTGAATTGTTTGCTAAATTGGTGTGCATTTGATTTACTAAATTAAAAATTGCGTCATCATAATTTAAGTCACTTCTAAACCCGAATTGATTGTTACTGATAATTTTATTGTCAAATAAATATTTAACTAATTGTTTTTTTACACATTTTTCTAGTACCTTGCCCACGACGCTCAACAATGATATAGGTCGATAATTGGAACATTGTCCTTTATCCCCCCCTTTATATAATGGAATGACTCTTGCTACTTTAAAAGAATCCGGAAACACGCCATTTTCAATACTGTTATTCACCACTTTTAAAAGAGCCACTTTTAATTGGTTAAAATTTAATTTTAAAACATTAGCGTGTATATTATCGACCCCCGGTGCTGAACCACCACGCAACTCATTGACACAAGCCTTCAGCTCACACTCCGTCACTGGGACCAATCTAAACTCACAGGATACAGCATGAGCAGCATCATCAACCACACAAGGCCCTACCGGCACCGTACTCGCCAACTCCTCTCCTACACGTACAAAATAGTTATTTAGAATATTTGCCACTTCAACATATTTGTTATTACAATTATCTGGTAATGCGAAATGTTCGGTCGAGATATTTTCTTTTTTACTTTGTTTACCTGTTATTTCACCAATGTGGCTCCATAACCTTTTAGGATTGCCTATACTTTCGTTTATTTTATTTTTAAAATACAATTCCTTCGATCTTTTAATTATATTACTCAAACAATTCCTATAAGCTCTAAAACGGTGTAATAATTCAAAATTAAATGGTTCTTTTACAACTCTTCTACTCAATTTGTCACGCCGCCTTATAGACCGTAGGATTCCAGAGGTAATCCAAGGTTTTAACCTGACTTTATTTTTTGAGATATAGGTTTGAGTACTTGACTCTTGAATTGTATTGGACAGTTTGGTTACAAATTGTTTTGCACATATTGAGGCATCATTACAGTTTTCGACAGAATCCCAATTCTCAACCATTAATAAATTATTTAATTTGTTGTAATCAATTTTCTTAAATGGGACGTTAAAGTTATTGCTACTTTCCTTTATAGCAGTGCTTCTCTGATTTGCAAGAATAATATAATGATCCGTTAAACTGGATTTGATGACAAAAGTCTCAATCCGATCAGTGTTTTTACAATCAACAAATATGTGGTCAATGAGGTGTCTGGAGTACCCCGTGACCCTCGTCGGCTTATCAACACAAGATACAAAACCTGCCCCGTACAATACGTCCAGATAGTGATCTGCCGCCGGAGTCCTCTCCAAAATGCAACAATTAATATCGCCGACCAGCCAGTGGGTCCGATTCCGAGACCTGTTATCACAATACTGCTCAAGGTCCGTCACAAAACGCCCAAGGTCACCCTCCCCCGACGGACTGCGATACACCGCCAACACTGTGTGTCGCTCACTGCCACTGGTCAAGTCTAATTTCAGACATGTTGCACCATGCATAATTACATCCATACAAGAAACATTAAACTTATTACTAACATAACAGAGAACTCCATCATTCTGGTTCCTTCTCTTACTACTGCAGTAACAGTTGTACCCCTCCAACTCTTCCAAATATTGATCACCACTTTCTATCCAAGTTTCAGTTAAAACAAGAACATCTGGCCTAAATTGTGTTTCACTTAATATTGCTACTAAACCATCAAAATTCTTATTATAACTTCGAATATTCAGATGTAATATACTAATATTGTTCGAAATAAGCAACTTATAATCTCTAACACATCCATCCATGTCCTCACATTCCATACAAGCTACATTCCTGAAATCATTTAAACACTCGGCAACAATGTCCATCCCAAACTATCAGCTCTACCTCACTCCGCCCATCATACATACTCTTACATACATACACCAACACACTCATAACTTTATACAATCTATACACACTCTATAACATACAAACACCACCACACTCATACCTTTATACCTCTATACACACTCTATTTTTATATCTATATTATCTATATTTGCACAAACACCACTGCACTCATACCTTACATACACGACATACACACTCCTTACATACAAAGCCCACTGCACACATGCCTCACATACATGACATATACACTCCTTACATACAAACACCACTGCACTATATACCTTACATACAAACACCCACTGCACTCATATCTTACATACACGACATACACACTCCTTACATACAAAACCCACTGCACTCATACCTCACATACACGACGTACACTCTCCTTACATACAAAACCCACTGCACTCATACCTTACATACACGACATACACACTCCTTACATACAAAGCCCACTGCACACATGCCTCACATACACGACATATACACTCCTTACATACAAACACCACTGCACTCATACCTTACATACAAACACCCACTGCACTCATATCTTACATACACGACATACACACTCCTTACATAACAAAACCCACTGCACTCATACCTCACATACACGACATACACTCTCCTTACATACAAAACCCACTGCACTCATACCTCACATACACGACATACACACTCCTTACATACAAAGCCCGCTGCACTCATAACTCACATACACGACATACACACTCCTTACAATACAAAGCCCGCTACACTCATACATACATACACGACATACACACTCCTACATATATGATGGAGTGCCATCACATTGAAATAAAATATTTGGACGAATTTAAAATTCAGTATAATCAAGGATTCCTCCAACGTCGTCTTGAAGAAAGTCAATCATTTAGACCATTCCAACTGACTCTTCTTCAATGATTAAAACCCACTTATTTATTACAAACTGGCGGATAATGATCACTTATTTATACTTTTGGATTTTTATATCATAGGATTCATAACTTTACAATTATATATAATATTTGACGCTATTCAATGTATTATGTTGTACATGACTGTGAACAAAGAGATTTTGATTTGATTGATATCAGAATCATGTATGTGTGGCGTGAATAAAGAAAATTCACGTTCTTTTAAAACAAGTTTTGACAGTTAACTAAAGTTTAATAAAAAAAAAAAAAAAATAAATAAAAAAAAAACACACACACACACTAGTTGGAGTACTTAGAAACTAATCATTATTGATTCCTGATTACCTCGATTTGATAAATAAGTTTTGTCAAAAAAATTTGATAAATATTTACGTTTTGTGAATATATTTTTATTTATTTGTGCTTAGATAGTGTAATTATTTACAGTCCTCAAAATATTATTATTTTCTAAATAAAAGAAAAAAAAGTAAATTTAGGTTATGTAATTATGTTTTCTTGCCGAAGGAAAATAAATATTGCAATAACTTGCACGATTACAAACAGGAGACGTTTGTAGATTTATCAAATTAAACTTGTGTAGCAAATATATGATAACAGCCGTATAATTACTACACAAATTGAAGAAATTTCTCAATAATTTTTCTTGTCAAATTGACAATTAAAGTTAAATGGTAAATTGACCCAATCAAATAGAGATAAGCTAAATATTCACTTACATGTTACATAGCTTGACACTTAAACAGTTATCAAGTATTTATTTAATTATGGCGATCAAAGTCAATTATTTTGACAATCACAGCTTAATTAGAAGCATACGTTGGAAGTCTGCTTTAATCACATAGATAACATTTCTATTTATAAATTAATGAACGAATGTAATTATTTTGTCTCGCGTTAATGGTAATAAATGTATGCTTACATTAAGAAGAGTTAATTAAAAAATGTATCTTATAAGTAAAAATACATTTATAAATCATTACTTTTTGGGCTGTTATTATTTGAATATTAAATAATATTCACCAGATATGAATTATACTATAAAAAAATCAGGTGAGATATATCTACATGCTATCCTCAAGAATGCGTTGTACATTTTAACTTTTTTAAGTTGAATCTAATTTGTATTAATTATTGTTGGCCCATTGTTATACAAGTTATTAATTAATGTTACTGTTAAAAAATTAATATTTTTCCTTTCGCTAACTCATTGATCAAAATAATTAATATAAATGGTGATACTAGTAATCAATTACAAATTAATTATTAGATGAGGGTTTATCTTGAGCTTTTTAGCATTACTTCCTATGTTATTTATATTTTCGATCAAAACTTAATTCAACTTGACATCCAACTCACTAACCTTATATTTCACTCAACAACAACTACATTTTGGCTCTCATGCATATCAACAACATGTACATTTTGGCTCTCATGCATATCTTCACATAAATTTCCCAAACCCTTAATTCCCCAAATTTTTTCATTTAAGTCCCCCCTCCCCCAATAATAAGTATTTCATCCCCCTCAAATCTTATATACTCGTGATAATAACCACCTAAAACCCTCCCAAAAGACTACTTTCAATAACTCTTCCTCATCTTCATTTATTTAATTTTAAAATAGCTGTAGCCAACTCGATGCTTTTATTTCTTCAGAGTGATTCTTCATATTGAGAAACGTCTATCGCTGTTGTTATGTTTATATCTATTGAAAGACTAACAAAGTAAGCTGTAAGGCACTGATATCATTTTACTAGGTTTTAGTATTTACCTCTTTTTATTAGTTAAAGATAGTACGGATATAAATTAGTATGATATGCTAGTATAAATAGAGGAAATGCTTGACATGAATAATTTAAAGATGATATTGTTTATAGAAGTAAAGGCTATATAGAAGAATTATGGAGTACAGAAAGTGCCTAGTTGTAGGTACTTAGTGTATCATATATTTTACCATTTTAGGTGGTAGCGTAAAAAAACAATTGGAGACGTCACTGTAGGCAGATAAGCTAGCCAGACAAAGAGAGAGTAGAGGACGTCTAATTTGTCGACTGTATCAGTTGATTCCTCTATATTTATCTTCACCAGTCTAAAACAAAAAAAGTTGAACAATTGTTTATAAGAATAGTAATATTCTTGAACTAACAAAAAAGAAATCCTATTTACTTATTACTGAAGATATATCCAAGCGTTTTTCATAACGTCAGAATATATGCAGTGCAAACGTTACATTATTTTGTCAAAATTTGCAATTTATTGTTTATAGTTTTTTCTTATTTTTCTAGCTTAACAATTTATCTTACTTCATAAAAAGAAACTACGTGTCTTAATCTTTCTTAAACGTACTGTGAAGATATTACATTTCCGTTATAGACAGACTTATTATAAGAGCTATAGATAGTTTGATTCTTAAGCTCAAGAGATTCAAGATAATTCTGTAGGTATCCATCTATTATATTGCTTTTATACAGAACAGTAGTTTATGAGATTCAAGATAATTTTGTAGGTATCCATCTATTATATTGCTTTTATACAGAACAGTAATTTATGAGATTCAAGATAACTTTGTAGGTATCCATCTATTATATGTGGTTTTTTGTTAGTATTTACTCACAGGAAAACATAAAAGCAAAGATTTTGATAGCTTTTAAAAGCTCATGAATGGGTATGTAATAATTAGCTAGCGGAGTAAACAAAGTAACTATTATAGAAAGTGTTACTGACTGTCATCTTATCAAAGTTAGTTTTCACTACAAGAAAACTAGGAAATACAACGTGATTATTATGCGACGACATTACTGATTGCGTTTGCCTAACTTGGCCTTAGTTCGCCACGCTACTCCTTAATTCACTCACTGCACTTATGCCTACGTTGATATTCATTCCTAAAGTAAAATCACATTACAGTCAAAGCAAGGAAATGTAATCTATTTCCCATATCAAATGTATGGAAATAGATTTTCACTAAATGCTTGCAATGAGAACGCTACTATCTGACATGAAAGTTTGAGCTAAAGAAAAGATCAAGCTATCAGATATAGACAATTGATCTCCTAAACACTAAACTTCCATCGACGATGATTCAACCAAGTGTATGTATATTCATAGAGAAGAAAGAAACAGAGGTAGATACTTATGGCCGCAGCGAATGACTAAGTTATAAATATATTTAAACTAATGCACACCTTTAAACATCTGTAGTAATGATTACTACGTAGAGTGTATGGGAGTATAAAGGCAGGGACTGAGAAGATGGTGGCTCAGTCTTCTGTATGGCTAACTGGAGAAACTATTTTTTAGCGGAGAATTAGATTAACTACTCGACACACATTTCGCATGGTATTGGATGTGACCTCTGTTTCTTTATCTCTGTGTATATATCAATTTATAATGTATGAACATCAATGTACGGGGTATACATCATAGCTACCCAAAACAGAAGCCATGCATGAATAATTCTTGTATTCATTTTTAAAGACCGATATATTGTTTATGAGTGAAAAAAATAACACTTTTTTTGATGTTTCAGATATATATATATATATATATATATATATATATATATATATATATATATATATATATTCAATTTAAGTATAAACATGATGGGGTTTGGATACGGTTTGTACCAAAGCTATGTAACAACGACTGATAAGTCAATTTTGTTGAGAAAGAGTCACTGAAAAACAAAGAAATACGTCACACAAGTTATATGTTATTATCAAGTACATTATATAATGATGTAAAGCTGAAGTGGTTGTAGCAATACCACACGCACTTCACTAAGTTATTGCTAACATATAATATATTAGCTTAATATTGGAAACGTGGAAACTTAAAGAGATCATTTATCTATTCAAAGTTACCCAATATTCCGTCATGTATCGTGTTATATGGAAAATGTCAAATAGTATTTTACCTGAGTAACATAAGTGGACAAAAGCAGACGCTACAGACTGTTGCCATGACACCTAGGGTTTCTTGTAGAAGATGTTCTCTCTCTTCGCCCGATCTGTTGAGCTCATCCGTCTGCACTTCACGCTCTGTGTGATCTTCAATTCTCCTTTAATAATGTAAATAACCTCAAATTAATTGAACGTAATATTATCAGAATACATTTTAATGTTCAATATGCCATAGTGGTTATTACAGTGTTACTCATATATTCTATGTGACATAAAGGGAGTTTTATTCATTTTTAAACTTGTATATATGTAAAACATTTTAAAACTTGTATATACGTAAAACATGTTTAAACTTGCTTATACGTAAAACATTTAAAAACTTGTATATATGTAAAAATTTTAAAACTTGTATATATGTAAAATATTTTAAAATTTGTATATACGTAAAACATTTTAAAACTTGTATATACGTAAAACATTTTAAAACTTGTATGTACGTAAAACATTTTAAAACTTGTATATATGTAAAATATTTTAAAATTTGTATATACGTAAAACATTTTAAAACTTGTATATATGTAAAACATTTTAAAGCCTGTATATACGTAAAACATTTTAAAACTTGTATGTACGTAAAACATTTTTAAAATTGTATATACGTAAAACATTTAAAAACATATTTTAAGTGCCATAATTACTATCTATATTAATTCGTATATTTGATTGTAATACCGTATTAAGATTTAATGTATTAAATTAATTAGAAACAAGCCGAATGAAAGGTTTATATCTTATAATAAATATAGTTACTATAGTAAAATAGTTTATGTAAATGACAATGAACATTAAAATAATTACTTCAATTATCATTTTTAATGAAAATTGTAAGTCTTTTGGTCGTGTTCTTAATGAGGAAAAAGCTAGATTTAATATTTAAATGTTAAAGACATAAACAGAAAACATCCTTAACTATATGTATTTATTTACCACAAAAAGATTAATAATCATAATAAAATACAAAGGAAACTTGGGTTACAGCTGATAATTATCAAACAAATCATAATAATAAAAATATATGTTTTATTGTTCTTGAACAATATATAACTGCTAAAGCGTAAAAAATTACAATTTATAACAAGCAAAACAGATTAATATAAAACACTGTACCAAGCTGTATGATGGCAGGTCCAACAATCCTTTACAGTTACAATTCAGGCAAACATACATTCTCCCCCTCATTTATTCTTACCCAAGACACAATTACTGGTCCAAAATGTGAATAAAATTATCATTTCAGTGACTCGCCAATAGAA
The DNA here is from genome assembly GCA_035578905.1 of Stictocephala bisonia. Lineage (NCBI taxonomy): Eukaryota > Metazoa > Arthropoda > Insecta > Hemiptera > Membracidae > Stictocephala > Stictocephala bisonia. The sequence goes on along the minus strand of JAQJVL010002387.1, from coordinate 56,572 downwards.
TAAAATGCTTTCGGCACCGGACAGTGTTTTAAACGAGCCTTGATAATTTGTAGTCCTTTAGGCAGCTTATTCATAAACCTGACGCCCGCCAAATGTGAAAATTGTATATGTGGGCTTTAACTAATTACATCACCGAAAACATTTTTTTGACTACGTAGTAGTTGTCCCTGAGTATACTATCAGATCCCAAGGAAGGAGTGAGGATAAGGAAGCAGATATCTTATACGTTAGACAGTTCAGAGATCATGCAGGATATTCTATGGACAACCCGGATTTTATATAATCCACTCAGCATGTTGTTAATAAAACTAACGCCTATGGTTTGTAGAAATTGGCGGATCATTATATACAACCACCATTTAAATAACCAAACGGCTGAAAAGAGTCCCTCAATGGTAAGGAGATACAGAAACATGTAACATTGTGAGAATTTTTATGAAATTCACAAACTATTTAATTCTGATATTAATAAACATATTAAGAAGGCGTCAATTGATTAAATAAATGATAATAACCAAATGTCTTATAGATGAAACTTGTAGTTCATAACATAATTCTCTATAGAGATCTTGTTAATGTCGTGGCTCAGTGGTTATGGCTTCGGACTGTGGAATCGAACGTCAATGAATCCCAAACTAAGATAATAGTTGGTACTTATCCTATCGAAATAGGCTAGTTTGTAAAAAATACATATCAGAACAACTTACTCATGACTCGGTACAACATTTATGATGAACATGGTTCTCATGTAAACTAAGAACTTAGTATAGATTCGTAATTAGCGATTCCCGGACACTGGACGTATGCTCTTTCTATAAATTACCATACAAAATAACTATCGATAATTATGATGAATTTGCTTCTACCAAAAGGAAACAAATGTCTTCCAATGATATATCTTAATATAAAATCAAAATCCTCGAAAGAGGAAAATGGGCTCAGATTCCCTTTCGAGATATCATTAACTTTAAATCCCATAGTTTCCCCGCTTAGCAGCACGCTCCATGCTCTACCACCTACTCACCATGAATGGCTTTCAAGTATGTGACATGGTAGACTCAAGTATGTCAATTAAACTGTTTGTGAGGGATTATTATGTGTTTGAAGCAATTTGGATCATTAGCTAATAGAATATCTGAACCTGATAGATCCACGAATATATTCCCACGTTGGAACAACATATTGAATATCTTCATACAATGTTTTGCTTCAATAATTTTGTAAGCTTCAAAAACATTACAGTTTTAAAGTCTTTAATGTTACAGTTCTGCAAGTCGTATACTCTCAAAAACCGACATTCAGACTACAATATCTACAGGAATGACAAAGGAGATTCGTTGTTCATTCAATATCTACAGGAATGACAAAGGAGATTCGTTGTTCATTCAATATCTACAGGAATGACAAAGGAGATTCGTTGTTCATTCAATATCTACAGGAATGACAAAGGAGATTCGTTGTTCATTCAATATCTACAGGAATGACAAAGGAGATTCGTTGTTCATTCAATATCTACAGGAATGACAAAGGAGATTCGTTGTTCATTCAATATCTACAGGTATGACAAAGGAAATTCGTTGTTCATTCAATATCTACAGGAATGACAAAGGAGATTCGTTGTTCATTCAATATCTACAGGAATGACAAAGGAGATTCGTTGTTCATTCAATATCTACAGGAATGATAAAGGAGATTCGTTGTTCATTCAATATCTACAGGAATGACAAAGGAGATTCATTGTTCATTCAATATCTACAGGAATGACGAAGGAGAATCGTTGTTCATTCAATATCTACAGGAATGACAAAGGAGAATCGTTGTTCATTCAATATCTACAGGAATGATAAAGGAGATTCGTTGTTCATTCTATATCTACAGGAATGACAAAGGAGATTCGTTGTTCATTCAATATCTACAGGAATGATAAAGGAGATTCGTTGTTCATTCTATATCTACAGGAATGACAAAGGAGATTCGTTGTTCATTCTATATCTACAGGTATGACAAAGGAGATTCGTTTAGTACGCCAGTTAATTTATTTACAAAAATAAAACACACAAAGAAATAAAAACTATTATAAGCCTGGATCAAATATGTGAATTGCGTGAATATGCGAGATGACTGAAAGCGGTTTTCCTCTTGAGCTTAAAGAGGAAACATTTTTCCTTTACAATAAATAACGAGGGATTCATATTCCTTAAATGTTATTTATACAAACCTAACTATTTATAAACTAAATGAAACATTTGAGAAGTTAGAAATAAATCTATTTCTTGAAGTTTAATTAAAATTTTGATTAATTCTATTATTTCTTTATAATTTAAACTCTATGAACTAATCAACTTAAAGGTTTTGTGGTTAAAACGTTGCTATAGTTAAGTTTAAACTCTGGTGAATTAGCATAAGTTTGCATACAAAAGAATAACCAACATTTTTAAAAATCTTTCATTACTCAAATAAATAAAGTAGCAAATAAAAATAATCTTATTCTTCTTGAATGAAATTTAACTTAAAATCAAATAAAATTACACTAATTCAACAAAATAAAAGTGTAAACTCAATGCCTTTTCTTCTTCTTAAAATAGTGTATAAAAAAATAAAAAATTATTAATAAAACTAAAACTTTTTTCTCAAAATTGGAGGAAAATAAAAATTAACATTTCAAGATATGCAATAGTAATAATTAATTATTTAACTTACTATTCTCTTTATACTTCTGATGGAATAAAATTATGATTTAATGAAGATTAAATCATGTAATATTTAATTATAAAAAACTGATTGATGTATAATTGATATATTTTAAAATATTTTGAACGTTTTTGCCTCAGGAATGTTCCTTCCAGAGAACAGACGAGGATTGTTGCATAGTTGGATCAAATCAAACTTATTTGACATATTTAATGCACATTATCTAATATTTATTCCAATAATTCTAAGCAATTTTTAATCTCGGACTTTTTTTCAACTACCAGAAAAATCTTTATTAACGGCTCACTAATTTACAAGTTTGCAGGTTAACATATGAAAGACTAATATACTAAGTATTCTCAAATTTATAGGTACTATACAAATATTCTGTGTATGCACATTTGATAAAATCTAGAAAATACTTTCACAATTCAACTTTTGTGAAATGGAGGAAACATTCTATTCAAATTTAAGAATGTCTGTATACACCTATACCAATGACATTTTGTCTAAAAGGAAAATACTTTTCCAAACATTTTTCCTATGATAATAACGTAATTTTAATATTTATTAAAATAGTTGATGTGATACAATACAAACATGTAAATAATTAATGTCACATCGAAAAAGCAATGTACTCGAGTTTGAACTTCTGCTACAAAATAAACTCATCTGATTTCGTTGTGTTGTACACCAAAATTTAGCTTATATAATTATACGTAATATCATATAATGGACATGTTTTTTTGAAGTCTTTACAACATTTTTATATTGGGTAAAATACAAAATAAAACACGAGATTTTAGCACTTTGGAGTAAAGTTCACTTCAAAAATTTCTAAAAAAAAAAAAAAAAAAACTAAATATAAGTTAGGGTACCTTTAACCACATATGAAGTACATTGTTATTTGTAGTGCATTCAAATGATAGAAATTTTACTCGTTTAAAATAGTTTCTGTTGTATATATTTTGTAAATCCTTGAAATCTTAAAAATGACTGATTATAAAAATTTCCAAAACGATTCAAAAATACCGGATTAAACAATAAAGTAAGATTATAAAATGGGAAGTGTGACAAAAGAAATCTCGTGATTTTATATAACATGATAATTGAATATACATCAATGTGTCGTACCTCATGCGACAGGCCGGAACACCGGACGTGGTGTTGCCACGTCTTGCAGCTAGACTTCCACCCCGTATTAGGGGACTTTTTAGCTATGAATGACAGGCAGACATGTTACAGCTAAAGGCTGATGAATCACTCACAATTGCTAGAAATGTGATTAGTACATACTGAAAATCACCAATATAATGGGTGAGTCTCATTTTCACGTGGCATTCAGCTTGTTACATGTAAAATTTACAAAATTATAAATAAGTTATTTTTTTAATTTGACAATATTTCTAGAGCTATAACATTTTTGTTTTAATCTGTCGTTGAAGGTCCAAAGCTGTCATGAGAAAATGTGACGGAAATAGTTTAAATTAAGACAGAAAAACGATTTATTAATTATTCAATACTTCCACAGTAATAAACCTTTCGTGCACTGTTTATATACTTCCAGGCACACGATTCGGCAACGCCGCAATGCTCAGTTGAAACTGGTTTTGAAGTGCTGAGCTGGACGATTCGTTTACTTACACATCACCACACATCGATGTCTGTTGAATTATCATATGATATAAAATTGCAAGATTTTTTTATCGCACTTACCGTTTTATAATCTTGCTTTATTTTTTTTAATTCGATATTTTTTAATCGTTTTGGAAGTTTTTATGATCAGCCATTAAGGTTGCAAGGTTTTACAAAAATACAACATTTTTTTCTTTTTTTATTTAAACTTTATTATATAACTCAATCTCATTTCATAAACTTCAGCTGTGTTCAGGAGTTCTACAAGCAGAGTGGCGCATATTTTTGTACCCATGAGTGGATTATACTTGTGATTTTAGATTATTTAAATATATATTTACAGGGTAGTATAATTGTAAAACAGGAACACAGTTGTTTTCTTATTTTTAAACTACTTTTTATTGTGGATTAAATTAAGAATCAATTGACATCAAAATAATTCACTTGATGAATAATTTATTAGCATCAGCCCGTTCTTAAACTTTATCTATATACAAAATACTACCTATTTAAACGTAACGCATACAAACAACTAAACAAGGGAATTTTAAAAGGAGTGAATGAAAAAGGATTTTTATCGAGTTCTCTGATTTACTTCGGAAGGCAACTCGTCTAACGTCAGCCCTAAACAAACCAGAACGGATTTGTTTAGTTTTTAGCATCTTTTAAAACAGAATTTATTTAAATTGGCCATGGATTGAAGAAATAAAATTCCCTATTATTTCAGGTGAGTTTAATTTTACTTAGACCTATTCAATAACAATCATTAAAAAAAAAAAAATAGACAAATTATAAAAAACAAATAATCAAAATTATTTAATTCCTACCTTTTTAACAAAGGGAGCGACGTTCCTTCGCTGGAGTGAAGTCGTGTGGAACTGACAAAACCCAAAGTGGACAGGAAACTTAATTTTAACACGAAATCTTGGCTTGAACGGAAGAAAACAATCCAGCTGTAATCGGAAAGAGGGAAGTGTGTTCAAGGCCACTCGAGTCGCTCGCTTTATCCATACCGAAGAAATGCGATTTAGTATTATTACTGTATTATGTTAAATCAAAATCTGTACGTTTCATAAAATAAAATAAAATATGGTACAAGAGAGGGAGAGAGGGAGAGAGAGAGAGAGAGAGAGAGAGAGAGAGAGAGAGAGAGAGAGAGAGAGAGAGAGAGAGAGAGAGAGAGAGAGAGAGAGAGAGAGAGAGAGAGAGAGAGAGAGAGAGAGAGAGAGAGAGAGAGAGAGAGAGAGAGAGAGAGAGAGAGAGAGAGAGAGAGAGAGAGAGAGAGAGAGAGAGAGAGAGAGAGAGAGAGAGAGAGAGAGAGAGAGAGAGAGAGAGAGAGACCTGTGAAAACCGAGCATGAACTAATAATTTTACCGAACTTCACGGGTCCAATATTAGTGGAAGATCTTTTTGTTTCTGTTAATGCTTAAGCTCTGTCATAACGCACAGGGATCTTACATGTTATGGGTTCAGTATAATCTTTAATCAGAAACTGTGGTATAATTGACTAACTTCTCGAATATCAGTGATAATAACTTACAGTCGTGTTGTCACTACAATAAGCAAAGTTACTTGACAGTTTTGTCGCCTATTGAAATCATTGTTCCTAAAATTTACACATTTGTGAAAGTAAACTGGAGTAAAAACAATTGTGGTAAACGTTTGGTACATTTTTAGCGACTAAAGTTTTCTTGTAAGGACCGGTTTAAAGCCATATGTCGTTAGCTCTTTCTTAGATTAGAAAAATGTCATGCAGACAGTAATGCATGACCAATAACTAGAAGATACCATCGCTTTAAAGAGGTTTAAGTGTCCAAGTTAAAATTACCGTTGTTACAAAACTTGGCAATGCCCATTCACCTCGAATAATAAGTGTTTCCCCCGAAACATTTTAGCAAATAACGCAGAAAACTGTTATGCCAAACCTCCTGTGTTGTTTATACGCATTCAAATCCCATTTACACCAATTTATACCTATTGATACGTAACATGGTAATCAGCATCGCCACCCAGCTAACAGAGCCTTCATTCGTGCACTGGTAATTGCGCCCTTCCGATTTTCTAGGCCAACCCAGTTACTCCAAGAAGATGCTAGAATGGCAGTTAATTTAACTATAGATGGAACTGGAACATTCTAGAAATGGCGCCCAGAATGTTCTAAAAACTACTATACAACTCTGAAAACAGCTAGACTTGCAGTAAAGTTTTATATTAAGGCACTCCTAGCGACCAGTCAGTTTATTAGCGACAGTTCTAGTTTAACAGTGAAATATATTGTATAAACACAATATTGACTGTGATAAGTGACATTATCTTTCAGAATTAATAGTGGTTATATTTCGTATTAAATAGAGCCTGTATGGTAATACAAATATGTAAATATCTTTAAATCTTTAGTTAATTTGTGAGTGTAACTCATAGTTAGTAGACACAAAGTGAAATAGCCCTGTGGGAATCATTTTAACAATTTACACTTTAGGAGGTCTCTTTTTTTACTGTAACTATTTTCATTTTCATTCTTTATTGATTAATGTTTTATAGCCTGTTCATATTCATTCATACAACTTATAATTAAATCATATTTCGTTATTGTTTCCAAACGCATTCTTTTTGTATTATTTAATTTTTGAACACCTTCCTTCTCATCCCACCAACAGCCTTATTATTTCAGACCCTGTAAACCGTAACAGTATTTTCAAACAGGGCCAGAGTGATCAAGGGTTGTGTAACAATAATTTTAAAAACGAAGTCAAATCACGTAATTTCTCGTCTATTCCTGATAAATTACGTTAAAATGGATGAATCTAAAATAAATGACATTTAAGACATAGGTCATCCGTAAGACTGAATATTCCATGCATTAATAGTGTAAAAATATATATGTTTAGAATACAAACAAAAACAAACAAGAGAGGCTAAATAAAAAAATCGAAACTCTTCAATCTGAATTTCATTGAACAAGTTTTGTCAAGAAGTCTCTAAAAGAACGAAATTTTGTATAACCTAGCAATCCCATTGGTATTAAAATAAAACTATATTTCTAATATTAATAAGTTGCTTTTTACCCCAAGTATAGGCATTTTACTTAGAATATACGTAGTCCTTTGAAAGAAAGTATTTACGCTGGAGTTAACATCGTCAAAACTTATTACAAACTTTCTGAGAACTTTCATAATTGGGACGTTTTTCGCCAAATATCAAGTTGAGAAATTTAACAAATATCAGATTGACATCTGTAACAATTTATTAAGGGATTTCCTTACTTATTGTAAAACATCTTGCTTTTTACGAATTCCAAGAATAAGTGTGACTGTGTGATATCTTTGATACGTAATTTGAACTTTTTAACATTGATCAAAGTTTATAAGTAAAACAGGTTTCATAATGTTAACAATTACTTGATGTAATGTAATCACTACAAAACCCATCGCTTGTTAAATGAAATGATGTATCTAATTTTTTTCTAATAAGGCATCCATTATCACATGGCCAACTATGCCAGCAACTATGTCTACTTGAATATTCGTTAATCATTTAATTTTAATTAGTAATCTGATTAGTGTATTAAACCAATAATTTTATGAACAAACACATATATATTTCTCATTTGTTGTTAATTTTTTGACTATACTTATCCTAATTGTGGACTAGTACAGTCCCTTTTCGTAAATAGAACGCAGTTTAAACAAGTTGTAATAGCGGACCTCACTAACTAACCAAATTACAAGCACAAATTAATATTCCTGTTACAATAATAGAATATAATCAAGCATTAAACACCATTTAGTTGAACAACGTTACTAAAACCAACTAACAAATAATTAAAAACCACAAAAATGTTATTTGTAATATAAACTAATTAAGGTTATTTACGATTGCAAGATTATTATCCTATTTTATTATTCTTTTATGTATCAAGTTTATTTGTATGTGTATGGATTCTCACTTCATTGTGTGTTATAAACGAATATAGAAAAGTGTTCAGTACATATTTTCACACTTTGAACATAATACTGGAACCAACAAAGCAACATTTAGTGAAAATTAGAACAATATTTTGGACAATTTACATACAATTATGATCCTTATCTTGTAAATTATATATTTTGGTAAGTAAGACTCTATATACCTACCTAAAAACTGTGCAGCTAATTATGTTTTTTCCTGTATGTATTGTAACCCTAAAAATGGAAGCAGCATTGCAAAGTAAAAATAATGCGTGACTTATACACAATTAAATAGAATGATTCAACATACCCCACTTAAAAAAAAACCAAACCTACCTCGATTGAACAAATAAATAAGTCAAGAGAGAAAAAAAACACACACGCACGCACGCACGCACGCACGCACGCACGCACGCACGCACACACACACACACACACACACACACACACACACACACACACACACACACACACACACAAACACGCACACAAATCCATAACTCTTGATAATGAGGAATTAAATATAAAACTTGTTACATTAATATTTGAAGTCAAGTTCTGGAAACCGAATACAAGATAAGTGTGTTATACAGTTATAAATTGCAATAGTACAAATGTTGCATTGTTGAGTACTTTAGCCACTAATATATATTACTAACCGACAGCCTTTGCTTCGCTACGGGGTAGTTCTCTACGTTTGTTTGCCCTTCCCTCCATGATTGTCCCTCAACCATCACATCAATGTAAGAGCTCAGCTTGCTTCCTTTCTCTCAGTTAACATAGTTTTATGGTCTAAAACACCCTTCAAAACTCTTCATGTGGACTCACAGTAGTGTTATCGTGTTAGAGTTAGCAGCAATGGCCTTAAATATTTTACAATGTTTAACGCTAAATTAGCTGGGAATATGTGTCGTTTTTATGTTTATCAGCTGTTTAAACTAAATTATTAATTAATGCCACTGTTATACTTAAGCGAAAAAGGAACAGTTGTGAGATGTTGATACCCCTCAGGAAAGGAATTTCAAGAATCCATTCTTAGTTGGTATTTGTGATACAAAATATAATTTCGCTCTAAATACCATCAACATGTTCTCAGAGGTTCTGGTGATTTCATGACGAGTGAGTACATAATTTTTGGGTTATATATATTAAATTTGGGATGAAAATTATGCAACGAAGAAACATTGCTTGAATTAAAAATGAAATCCGCAATTAAAAACAGCTCCTTCCTTTAAATAAAGCCTCACACAAAATACCTGAAAGTTACCAAAGATTGTTGACTGTCAAACACTGCTTGGATGGCAAGATTTCCTTGACTTTGGTGAAAGCCCTCCAATTTTATTTCTTGACGTGGTCATGTAAAAAATCGTGTTAGTAAAATTTTAGTCAGTTAAAAAATCCTCATTCGTTACAGGTGAAAACAGATAAAAATGTATCAAATATGATAAATATCTTGACTTCTGTTAGATTATTTATCGATTAATCCACATGGACCCTCATTATATATATACATAAATATAATTATTTTGAAAATAAAATATAAATTACTTTAACAGAACTCTACCTTTGACATTCCGGGTAGTATAAATTAGTAAAAAACCTTTGACAGTCCGGGTATACCCTGAACTTCTTGTCAAGCAACTCTTAATACATTTTGCGCTCTTTTATGGTTCACTCCTGTATCATAGCCATAGACATGGATCATACAGAGCTTCTTTTCCATTGATTTTAATATTTAACTTTAGTATTCACCGAATAGCAAATTCCATTGAATTCTTCAGGTGCTGATGTAATTCCGAAAGTGAGTTTACAAAATGGTGTTGTCTCTTCATTCCTCTTCAGAATTCGACACCCAATAGTTCAAATCGACCTAACCATTCGTTTCATTCAACTTCACTATCGTCCCACCCACAAGCCCGTGCATGTACAGTGGCATTGACCCACCCACCAACCTATACATGTACGGTGGTGTACGGAACTCCTCTCTAACAATACACATACACGAATTAGAACGTAGAATGGTATTGGCTTTAATGAATTTATGAAACGAATGTCACAGTCTCAGATGATAACATCTATTTTGATAGACATGACTTTGGGTGTGTCCCAGTTAGCTACGTGTTCTATGGAAACCAACGCCAAATGTCCATTACTCACTTTGGATTTAAGAGCAGTCCATTATGGATCTTTTCCCATTAAAAATATTTTACCAGGTAAAGCAGATCAGAACTTCTTGTTATACTCCACATATTTACCTTTTTTGAGCTGCTCCATAAGTATATATTTGTTGTTTGCAGCGGCAATATGTATGGATATATTTGTTGTTTTATATATATAATATTTTGTTGTTGTTGATTTCTGATGTATTCCTTGTTATATTGTTATCGTTAGATGTTTATTCATGTTGCTATTTTCATATTATTTTGTTTGATTTATTATACGATTATTGAATACTAAATTATTTGGTCAAATTCAAATACTACTGTTATTAATTAATTGCGATATTGTATTTGTATATCATTGTGTGTAATGGTTGTCCGTTGGAAATAAATAAATGAATCAGTTATGCTTGATTAGTTGAGTGCCTTTGAGCAGTTCTCAACTCCATTTTGAATTAAAAGGTAGTATTACAAAAAATATTTCACCTGGGAACGAATCACTGATCACGAAAACCTCTCATATTAAATCAATGGTAACGAAAACGGTTAAAAAAATATCTTAACTCCCATTGTGAAATAGATTACAACAACCTGATGAGAATCTGGTTTTATATCCAGCTAAAAACCATTCCTCCAGCTTTGAAATTGGTTTTTTAACTAAAAATAAATAAGATCGCATCAATATTAATCATTTAAACACAATATTTTATTTTTACTAAATATTCAAAAAAACTTTTACACTTATTCCTATTGTATCGTCCAGTGTTATCAGTCGTCATATAGTAAAGTTTACGCATATTATCTTCTTTCCATTCCTTTTCAACATAAAAGTTGTTATATCCTTCAATAAGGACTAATTATTTATTCAGTATATTTTAGTATTATCAATATTTATATTGATAATACTAAAATATAAAAATGAGGGCAAAGCCCTCATTGACTGACTGACTCACTCATTACTAATTCTCCAACTTCCCAAGTAGGTAGAGAGTGAAATTTTGTACACTGTTTCTTTAGGTCCCAAGGGGTAGGAACCATCCTTAAAAGATTGCTCCACAAGGATAACATTGGTTTGCTTTTAGTAAATTAATACCAGCTGTTTTTAAAATAAATAAATATGCCTTTTTTGAATGTTTGACATTATACTATTGATGCATTTTTAATATTTTACTATAAGTTTAATCTTCAACTGTTAAAAAAAATAAATAAAATGAACATGCTTGAAATAGGCTAAATAGGTAGCCAAGCAATTAGTGTGAGTGAGATGTGGTAACTAAATTTAATATGTGATTTTACGTTATATAGTTAATCTACTATTTTTTGTATTGAATAGTTACATGCCGAGGCCGAGTTGTATCGAGCGGAGCGAGCGTCGGGGTTGGTACACGAAGCGCGCAGGGTTGTCCCCTAGTTTCTATATACAAAAGAGAAAGCAATCACTCACTCATCACTAATTATCCCACTTCCTGTAATCCTAAAGAGCTGAAATTCGGTACAAATGTTTGTTAGAATCTAAGTAGGAAAAATAAAGTATTTTCATCTTGATAAAATACTCTTAAGGGTTAGAAACTACCCCTAAAAGATTGTTCCATAAGGATATCAATGGATTGATTTTATTAAATTAATAACAGCAGCTGTTTTGTAAATAAATAAACAAACGTGTTAATTTTGTATCTTTGACAGTTATCCCATTAGTGCAAGTTTACAATTAATTACAATTTTTCTAAATATTTTTTCTCTATACAATTATGTGTAAAAAATTCTTTAGACTGTAAATAATAATGCTTACAATATTAATAACGTTATAACATTTTCTTAATGTTGGTATAGCATTGGCTATTTATAATTCAACTGTAAGTACGTTGCAATGAGTGAGGTACTAGAAATAAATTTGCATGTTATTATTTTACTGAATACATTTAACTATTATTATTAGGTGTCAACAGTCACATGTCGAAGACGAAAGCCGAGGTTTCACGAGTACAGCGAGTGATGGGGTTGATACGCTAAGCACGCAGGGGTGTCCCCAATTTGGTTAGCTTTTTGTGTAACTATACTTTAACAAAAAACTCTGTTCAAAGTAACAAAGTAATTAAATAAGGAGACATTCTCTGAATAGCCCTTCTTGATGGCAATTAAAAGCTAATTAAAACTTAACGTAGAAATATTCGCTCCTACTAATAGTGGAGAAGTTTTTATAATTTTATATTTTCTATCAACTTGACTATATGTTATAATTTAACATTTACAATATTTTCACTTTTTATTTCAGCAGTTAGATATTCATAAGTAACTGTAAAAGACAATCTTAAAAGCGATATGAAGTGAGTTGAAATTAATAAAACATTATGATGTATCAAGGTATTTTTTTAAGAATAAGAATCGTTAACATTTTAAACGAAAATTTTAAGGTTATGTAAGATTGTAAGAATAAGATACGTCAAGTCATTTGTTAACTCTAACTTTTATTGACTTACCCAATATACTTGGCATTTGGGACACTCAAACTAATACCTAAAACTATCTATTTGTCGACTGCCAACATTATTATCAACACCTTTCATTAGTTGAAAATTACTTACCATAAGAAATACTAAACTACTCGTCATGAGAATAATTTAATCTCATCTTCATGGATAGGCTTCCACGGTCGTCACTATCACAAATAAATTCTAGGTCTTCGGGGTTCGACCGCTTCACTGGGCTATGTACAAACATATCTGACGTTTCGGCCACATTACAGTTGGCCATTCTCAGGGCGAGACGATCACTGTATCACATAACTAGACTAAGCTATGTATGTAGTAGATACATATATAGCTTAGTAATAAAGTATGTATCTACTAAGCTAAAATTAGAGTGAACTAGTACGGAGGTTTGTCTGTTTTACCTATAGTAACTTAATTCGGCCCTATAGATATTTTATTCCATTGCATGATTTAAGTCTAAGGGTTCTTCTATGATAATTTAAAAACATTTAAGATAAAAAGACAGTTTGAAGATAACGAAATGAAATATTTATGCAGTGAAATAATACATATATTACATAAAGATAAGAAGTATCTAAACATATATTTTCAATGATATTTCATATACGGCACGATTCTGTCAGCAATTGGATTGAATAAATGGATCTATATACTAAAAAAACACAATGTTATTAGGGAATTTAGTCATGATAAGGAAAACAGAATCATAATTTGATTGTATTTTGAATGAACTTCTGATTGGACTTTCTCTTAAAGGCCCACATTCTCTCAAGTAAAATAAAATGTCGTTATTATTTTGCTGTATTAATAAGATTGATTTAATTTGTTACGATGACAAGATTTTATTTAAGGAATTATGCCAATATTTATTATTATTATTTTGTTTTTCATTAAGGCGTTACAATTAAGAGAGGGAGTACAAATAACTCATTTTATTCCGTTATTTCTTTATTTGTTTGTTTGTTATACTTTAAAATATTGTTTTTAAAAGGCAATTTAACATTAAAAATGTAAGTAAAAATCCTCTGCTAACATCTGCAAGAGACAAAATGTAAAGAGAGATTTGTAATCAACTATTATATTATTTTAAATAACATTAAGTACAATAATTTAATAATGTAGAAATTCTGAGACACCTAACTTTTTAATTAAAAAGAAAATTACCTGATAAAAATAGGGCTGCGTATTGAGTCAGTGCTGGGTCGTCGAAGGTATAGAGCCTCCAAATTACATGTTTTGCGTCTTTGTTCTTTGCGCATACGCAAGAAAACATGAGTCGTCATGTGCACTGGCAGAAAGTACCTGTTTTAGGAAAAGTGAGATCATTGATATAATTTGTTTTAAGTAATTTAGGATATTATGTATTTGCATATGCTACTGATTGAAAAGGATACTATTTAACAAGTTATTAATTTGAACAATGTAACCCAATCAATACTGTTGATAAACAATTGATAATCAATCAGTGCTTAGAAACAAACTACTAAAAACAAAAGACACATTTTGTAGCGACTCATTATGTCACAGGAAAATTACACACAATAATGTATAATTTGTGGCTACTCTACATCTTGCTATAGAATTCGATGAAGGGATGACACTGGTAATCCAATCTGGATTTATTATATCCTCTGACCTTAAACTGGTCTCTGTTATAGAAGATAACTAATATATTTAACTGCAAGGAGGTTCAAGGGAAATAGAAATAACACTATAAATATTTCTGTACGTGTTTGAGTGGTTAGGTTAATGTCACTGTACATGTGGTGGGTGGGTTAATAACACTGTACGAGTTTGGTTGAGTGTGTGGGTTTATACCACTGAATCCCGCCCTCGCATGAACACTTGTATGTACTTCTGTGGGGTGGGTTATCTATCACTGTACTTGTATGGGTGGGCGAGAGGGTCATAGAAAAATATACTTGTACGGTGAGCGGGTGGATTATCTATCACTGTACTTGTAAGGGTGGGTTATCTACCACAAGAATGGTCTATAGGAACAGTTCTTTATCTTATTAAATGACACTGCAAGTGTTGCGATACCTCATGTGGCTACAGAGTTTAGTCCTTGTGGTACTGACCCGAATACTCCACAACACGTATGATGGTATTGACCCACCAGCCTTTACACGTATGGTGGTATTGACCCACCAGCCTTTACACGTATGGTGGTATTGACCCACCAGCCTTTACACTTATGGTGATATTGACCCACCAGCCTTTACACTTATGGTGGTATTGACCCACCAGCCTTTACACGTGTTGACACACCAGCCTTTACACGTATGGTGTTATTGATCCACCAGCCTTTACAATTATGGTGGTATTTACCCACCAGCCTTTACACGTATGGTGGTATTGACCCACCAGCCTTTACACGTATGGTGGTATTGACCCAACAGCCTTTACACGTATGGTGGTATTGACCCACCAGCCTTTACACGTATGGTGGTATTGACCGTTGGTTCAGTAGAAACATTTTTACTCTACTGCCTCACGTGTTAAATAATCTTAAAATAATACTGTAGTACATATGGATTACTTTTAATTTATTAAATTATTGGCGTTGTTGTATTATAATGTATACACATACGTGTATGTGTGCACAGCAATGGATACACTTGTGCGAGATAAAACTCGACGTAGTTAGTTTTTATTTCATGGAACTCAAATAAACACTATTTAGAAATTCCCTATTGTATGTCAAGTTCAGAAGCAGACATCTACCAACAATAGAATCGATGGGCAAATATATTCTGAAAGCTGTTCTCACTGTGTATTGAATTGCACAATCTCAACCACAAATTTATTTTTTGATCAAAGGGAATGAAGTTTAATCAATTTCATAAGAAATATATTTTAATATTGCTCCTTTACTATGATCTCACTACAATACTAGTGAGATTATAGTAAAACTAGTATTCACCGTCTACTATCTACTATTTTGTGGTATAATAATACAAACAAGATTACTTTATGATATAAAACAAAATTGAAAATAATTATTTGACAATTGAGAACATGCTTTTTACATGAAAAATGTTAAAAAATATTTAAAACAACTTAATGATAAAAAATATAATATTTATTCTTCATAAAGTACATGCATGTATTATTAAGTATATTCATACTCATAACAACTAGTATAATAACATACTAGTATAATAACATACTATAATAATAACATACTACTACTATAACATACTAATATAATAACATACTAGTCAAATAACATACTAGTATAATAACATACTAGAATAATAACATACTAGTATAATTATATACTAGTATAATAACATACTAGTATAATAGTATACTAGTATAATAGCATACTAGTATAATAACATACTAGTATAATAACATACTAGTATAAAAACATAATAGTATAATAACATACTAGTATAATAACAGTCACCAACTTTTATTTATTTATTCCTAACAATAGTCCAGATAAGGGTGAATATGGTTCGATCGAATGAGTGTGATGAATGTAATCGAGTGAATGTAGTCTCTGTTACAAACTAAGGCTCCTTTAAAAGTGTAATTAATTAATAGCCTAATGATAAGCGAAACTGATAAACAAGGTTGGTTATCAGCTTACCTCTTTCAAAATACGTTATGACTCACTTGGAATAAGAACCGAGAACCAATTTTCATTTATTACAGTTAACAATGCTTAAAATTATACAGTATAAGTCAAATAGATTCGAAACAACAATACATTAATCCAAATCACTCATACATGACAAGTGTTTACGTATGTTCATTGTCTAGTACCAATTTTAACAGTCAATAAAAAACTAACATTGATGATACAATTCTTACGTGGAATAATATTTTTAATAATTGTTAAACTGAAAATTGTAAATACTTGTTAATTCTGTTTTCAAATTACGCGTATAGTGTTACGCTTGTCTTTAATACTTGTGGGTAGAGTGTTCTAGGATTTGAACACAGTTTGTTATTGAACACCTCTTAATGAAGTTCCAACTAAGTTTGCATACAATTACAGTTCAATACACATAATTGAATTTGTAGAAAGGAGACAGGCTTTTATAGGTAGAACTACATGTACAATAAATACATTCTATAGGTTATATACATTAAAAATAAAGGTACCATCCTTTCGACAGAAAATACTTCTTAAGGTCGTATTTCCCTGTAAGCCAATTGCCACTCTTAATGCTCTCAAATTAGTTTTAATATTCTTAAATTATTTACCCTGGAAAGATCTTAAAGAAAATAGGTGAATTTCTAATTGTTTTATTGTAAAAACAAAAAGATTGCCGCAGTCAATTATGAAAATCTAACATTTATTATTCTGATTTATCTTACTTACTTCATACTCCTGAACTTATATTCAACGTATATGTAATGTACATAATAACATTTGTTATTGTAACATTTAATTTAAGAATCATTTACATGGAATCGGTTCGGTAGGTTTTTATTACTTTTTATTATAAAAAGAAACAGATTATTATATTTGTGCATTTCGTATTTTCATTTGTAAATATTTTTGCCTTTTGTGCTTATATTGTAGTATATTTGTACATTTTGTGCTTATATTTTAAGATATTTGTGCATTTTGTGTTGGTTGTGTTG
Source organism: Stictocephala bisonia (assembly GCA_035578905.1). Classification (NCBI taxonomy): domain Eukaryota; kingdom Metazoa; phylum Arthropoda; class Insecta; order Hemiptera; family Membracidae; genus Stictocephala; species Stictocephala bisonia. The sequence continues at coordinate 39,046 of JAQJVL010002387.1, read as the reverse complement.
TTATTTGTTGTGTATGTGTTGTGTGACGTCAATTGTACTGTATATATATATATATATATATATATATATATATATATATATATATGCACAGTTAATTATGCTAATTAAAAACGATTTATTACTTTGTAAACCAAATTTATATGAAAACTCATAGCCATATTGTCCAACTAGCCATGAGAATTTATATATTTTCCAGTAGCTGAATACTCACAGGAACAGTACGAGAGCTCTGGAGTAATGCTTCATCAGCCCTTGGAGGGTGGTTGTGCAGAGACCGACTCCCTCATATTGAGACCCCAAATACTTCTATAAAGTGAAATAAAAACACAAATAGTAATCTAGAATCGATTACAAACTTGAAATAGTTACTTAAGTAATAATTTATTTAACACTATTGTCATTTATATATCATATTAAATGATAATATATTTTTCTGATATAAAACCCTTATAATAGGTACAAGACCCGATAACATATTTTATTGTTAAAGAAGAAAAATAAAAACATTGCCGTCATGCAACTGAATCTATGTTACATAAATCTGACGCACATGAGAAACAAGTATATACAAATATTATGTACATAAATTGTTTTTAAATGGCCTTTACAGCTTTAACGAGTTATTAACATCACACTTCATAATGTGGGAAGTCAAGGGCAAACCTAACAAAAGGCTGAACCTTTAAATAGTAGTATCTTTACATCAATATAACGATTGAGTTTTTTTTTACAGACGGTAAAATTACTGTAATTGCACTATAAAATAAAAATTACGCATGGATTTTAGTGGAGATAGATGCTCAACACAGTTCTTCTATACTGCTTAGAAAGCCCCTTTACTTTCTCCCTTATGCGTAAGCATAGAGAAAGAATTGTAACTGTCAAAAAAACATTTTTTTAGAAGTATAAAACTCCATTTTAGAGTTCCCCGAAGCCAAAAAATCGGTATTTACGAAAACAAATTTGGTGTCTGTCCGCGCGCACGCGCGCGTGTGCATTTTTCCAATTTCTCCAGACTATTTTTTCACTTTTTTAAAATGTTATTCCCTTTTAATTCTATGGGCAAAAACATAAAAAATGAAACTTTCTCAAAAACGGCTCTAATGATTTTGATTAAAATTTCAGGAAATATGTGAATTATAATTTCAAATATTTTAGAAAAAGTCGCATATCTTAAACTTGACTGGTTATTGAGTTACTGAAAAAAAACACACATATTTGGGAATAAAACTGGAAATTTATTCAAAATTTTTATTTTTTTAGTGTTTAGTATGGTTAGTATGGAAAATTTTGTGCCAATTCTAAGGAACCATTTATTTTGTTTCTGCTTAGTGCTTGGACTTATGAACCATGGGAGTGGCACAGAGGTAAAATAGGTAATGGTCACATCAGGAATCAAACCCGGATCGGCTCCGTAGTAAGCCATTGCCTTAGTCCTTACCTAGCTCCGTTGATTTTAACTGCGACTTTATACATCACACACATATAATCAATAACTACTATAAAGATGAAGCGCCTACATTGAGGCAATTCCCGCAACACATTTGTGTAGCTAGATCACATATGGACGCCGTTACAATTTTGTTTGTTGTCAACAGGCTATTTTTTAACATCGATACTAGGTAGAATATTTGTAAAGATTGACCATATATTACATTATTATCTAGATACAATTTTACTAAAAATATCAAGTGTACAAACACGTTTTATTAGTTTCATGACTATTTTTATTGTTCAGCATTTAGGACAAAAGTTGTGCATTGTGTCATAAAAATAATTATTTTGCTAAAATATGTCAAAAATAATTTATTTAACTTTAATTACGTTTGCGTTGGTTATTGACATTAGGCCTTTAATTATTACCTTTAAGTGCGTTTAACGAGTGTTCTAAAAATAACCTGATCAAGAAGAGACAAACACAATCAAATGGTAACTGTACACACACACAGACACACACACACACACACACACACACACACACACACACACACACACACACACACACACACACACACACACACACACACACACACACACACACACACACACACACACACACACACACGCACGCGCGTGCGCGCGCGCATATATATATATATATATATATATCAAATAAAAATATATATTTAATACAATTTCGTAGTCTTCTGTGTATTAATGAGTATTTAGTTATTTTTAATAAAGTCATTATTTTTCAATAAGTGAGTCAAATTAAGTTTTTCATATTGAACACCATCTATTAAGATAATCATAAAATAGGCATTGTTGATGTCCTGTTATAAACTATAAATTCCAATCTTGGAATATAAAATCATCCACTTAAACAGTATCATCTTCATGTGAACGGAAGCTTCTCATTTAGGAAGAAAGGAGATACTTTATTTGTTCGTATTCGTAGAGTAAGCGAGTGAATGGAAATATAAAAAGTTGAATACACTTTTTCCTGTTAGCCTGTAGGACGTTGAATTACATTTAATGTAGTAAATGTGTCAGTAATTGGCTATGGACTAGTTGTGAACAAAGCCTTTATAAATCAAAGAGATAGTTAGGTCTGTTAAAGGATTGTATGAGACAAGTGTTGCTGTCCTCACGTCACACAAAAGTTCCCGAGTGGGACTGAAAATACTCGTTATATAACTGATTATATTTTTTAGTTTGGATTCAGAAGTAAATTTTCATAAAGTTCATAAATTAATTAGTTCCATAGACCGTATTAGGGCACCACATTCCTCTACTTCCGACATCCGATTCCTTCTAGCCTCTCCCTCCCTCCCAGGAACTAACCACCTGGAAGTCGTTACCACCATAGATCTATCTATATTAAGTGACTCTTGCCGGAAGACTGACGCATTTCCTGCACGTATTGTCTCCCTTGTATATTGTACCTGGAGGTATATTTATAGAAATAATTGTGATATAAACTTACGTCATACTACATTAATATGGGAATATTGGAGTATACCATTCAAATTTTGTAATAAACAACAAAGATATTTTGGGGTTAATTCAAACAACTAATATTTACAAGGATTGTGTTTTATGAAGTACTTAAGAATATATTTTAGTTTTACTTAAATTCTGCAATTTTAGTTGTTACAATTTCAACTAAAAGTTGAAGTTAAAGATAGCACGCAGTAACTAAACAATCAAAGAGAGCAGATCCAAGATAAATTTAACACTTTTTAAGTTATTTAAAGAAAATATATGTAAAAAAAAGTATTGTAGTAGACTTGTAAAACTGATAAACTGCAATTAGGCTCTCGCTGACATAAGCAACGTGTCTATATGAAAACTCTGACCATAATGTACTGTGTTTTTCTTAGATATTTTACTACATTTATGACTTATGCGTTGTTTAGAAATAATTAAAAAAAATTAATCCACCTGGTTAAGAAATAAAACATATTAAGTAGAAAAAAAAACACACACATACAGTAGAACGTCAGAAAAAGGTTAAATATGTTGGACTGACCACGAAGAACATTCGTTACTTTTATGCTTACATATTTTAGCATTGATGCCTTATATCAAAACTAATCATCTCGACTATTATTGAAGATAGGAAGTAGAAATATAAAATGTCTATAACATTATAAACACGGCTTTTAAAGAAATTAAGGCGTCATGTAAGTCTATGCTCTCAAACGAACAAGGCGTCGTGCACGACTATTCAGTTACCAATCTATAGCAGTGAACCGACTGAATCGAATACCGATGGTTTCAAAGCGGCTTCTTATAAATTTATTTAACCTCGACTACAGAATATGAAAAAAATTGAGAAAATTGTATAAATAAGTTTAAGCTTTTACAAACAATTAACGTTATCAATTTTGAAGTACAGCTGACAAATAACTTATAAATTCTAGTTTGCGATATTTTTCCATACATTCTTTTAAAATACGAGTGTGGGTGTTCGTAGATACGTATGGGTATAGGTGTAGTGAATATACATAGATTAGAATAAGAATATATTTATTGCTGTTTGAACAATAAAATTGATGTAGCAAAAATCATTAATATAAATGTATAAAAATTATGCATTGAATTATAATTAAAATAAATAGGTTAAAATATGAATTGTAAAATATGAAAATGTACCAACAGTATAACAATACTTTAAAACGTTTCTTTCAGTCACACAGACATTCTAAACAATAAGCTGCTGCAATCATAAAATTTTTTCACATGGCACACCCACACTCCCCATGACACCAGGCCTTGCAAAAAAATTACATTTTATTTTCAAAAAGGATCATCCCAGCGACTCATCATGAACTCGTCAATCGAATAACATGCTCTAGACACCAAAAGGCGTTTCAAACGAGCCTTAAAGCGTGTTTCGTTATTGATCATCTTTAACTCTTCAGGAAGCTTGTTGATCAATCTGACGCCTACATGAGAAGGAAGTCGTTCGCAAGTAGTGAGTCTATATTGCGGGACATGGAAAGTGTCTCTGCCTCTTGTCTCATAATGATGAACATCCCTGCCTTGAATCAGATTACACTTTGATCGGCAGTAGAGTATGACATCAAAGACATATAGGCATGGCAGAGACAGCAAATCAAGCTCCCTAAAGGAATCTTTACAGGACTCTCTGAATTTTAACTTGGCAATGATTCTAACTGCTTTTATGAAGCCTGAGTATTCGTTCCATTTTTTGTTTTGAGCAACCACCCCACAGTCTTATGCCATAGGCTAAATGTAGATAGATAAGGCCGAAGTACGCCATTCTTAAGACTTCAGCTGTGCAGGTATTAGCTAGGTTACGCAGGGCATAAATACCTGAAGTAACCTTCAAGCAAATGCTGTTAACATGATCTTCCCAGGTCAGTCCTTTGTCTGACCTGGGACTATAAATGTGGACTATAGTAGATTAATGACTACATGTAATCGCAAGGTACGATATTGGATTAAATAGTAACAAGAAGTACACGCATCCGTTTTTACTTTGAGTCTTCTATGGCTAATTATTATTTTGAGCTTTTGAACAATGTTGTTTATTTCAACGCTATATCTGTTTTTTATAATTTTTTAAACTAACATACCACTTAGAGAATGAAATTAGTTAAAATACTAAATTCGAAAATAAATTAAAATTTGGTTGTTCTTGATTAAGTTAAAAATTTTGTTCTAAATTAAAATAGCACTTTACTTGATTCGTAAAGAATATTTTAATATTATGCCTTTTCTAATTATTTTATTTAACATGGAAAGACATTTTATAACTTGTAATTTGAACAGAATTTTTTGATTCCAAAATAAAATGTTGAGGGTTTAGTTTTTTTTTAATGACAGTATCATCCCTAATTAGACAGTTCATTATACTACAGCCACTGCGTACTCACCATCATTACAATAGGCACATTTAACCACTGGCATAAACTATAAAATGACTCTTAAATATACAATTTGGAGAAAAAAAACTGCCATAATCTAAAATTATTTCTTCATCAAATTATTTTTAGGTTAAAACAACGATTGTTTGCCCTATGAAATTTATTATTTTTTATTAGTTAAATTCGATGCAACAATTAATGATTGAAGGTACAAATATGTTTGTTCACACTAATTAGTTAATGAATAATGCGTTTACGAAGTTTAACACAGCCATCAGTTTTAGCAGTTTGTCTCCTCGAAAAAAAAGTATTAAATTCCTTTTCAATACACATCCAGAGCTGAAGAATATAAAGTATGTAAGAATATAGGTCCAAAGCCTTGTAGTTTGTAAAAAGCTGCGATCAGTATGTCAGTGTTATTTGGCCTTCATATTTATATATAAGTAGGTCGATAGTGATTACACATAAATTAAGTCGAAAAACGAACAAGAATCTTTCTTATTATGTTTTATGTTACTTTGAAGGTAGAGGGATCTCCTAAGGTTAATCAAAGGAGTTCGCGGAACGTTTGTTTTCATGAAGTTTGCTGTTATTTTGTATAAATGTTTATAAGTATGTTTAAAATGACAAGTAAAGACAAAAAAACATTTCACTACTCCCTTAGTTACTAACATGTGAAAGGTTACAAAAAATACACCCATGCGATGTAATTGCTTTATTAATCCCTCTGGTCTGAGGATGGTGAATGTGTTTGTAAACATTGACCACCTTAATATTATCTATTATCTTGTGTTATATTTTGTTAAACGTATATTAATTAATGTTCCCATGAGTGCAACTACTACAAACATAGATTATAAGTAACAATATTCTTTGAATCAGTTTCATACAAATCGCATTTCAAGATTAAAGCTAGAACTGTGTTTGCTCATTAAACAAAGTACATTAATGATATGTATAAAACTACCTAATATAAACCTGGTATTTAATATAGAAGTTAAAACATCAAATTAATATACCACCTATAAAAAAACACCTTTCTCGAAAAGTCATTAACTACATAATTCTAGAAAATTATGTATATGCATAACTAAATGATTTTATAAAGAAACTAAAACAGATTATATTTCAAATGAAAATCAAATCCATTAACAGAACCTTCATTTTATAACAAGAATGACTATTTTTTAAAGCTGTAAAACATATTTTAAAAGTGAAATTTTAACATTTTAATATTAAAAATACGTACTTAAAATTGTACGCTTTTTGTGTAAAAGAATTTGAATCAAAAACTAAGAAATAAATTAAAGGAATATTAAGAAATTAAATTTAAATTTTTATTTATTTTTTCGGCTCATTAACTTAAATTTAGAAATGTCGGAATTAATTTTGATAATAAAAGATAAGTGCTAACGACAATTCATATAATATATCTATAAAAATAGTAATAAAAGATATCGTATAAATATTATGTTTAGTTGAAATATGAAATTATATTATCTACAACTTTAGTACAAAAAGAAATAAAGACTAAACAAAAAGAATTATATATGACAATAGTAAATATATATGATATTGGAACAAACAATAAATATGGTAGGGGGCTGTGTCTAAAGAAAAGAACCGGTATAAATATAAGTCGTAAATAAATAAATATACAATTATACTACGTGAGCAAACGAAGACTGTAAAACCCTATTCTATTTTATTATATTTATTAATGTTGTTGTATCCAAGCTATAATATAAAATGAAAAAAATAATGAACATACAACTAAATAATGAACGGATTAAGTTAAAACTTTATAAAAATGTTCTACAGTATATAAAAACAAAGGTAATAACACATAACATAAAAAAGTACAGTACAAAGTATTGCCTACCTTCTGAAGCTGATATCAAGTTGATATTAGTTGCTTAAATATATTGAAATTATTAAATTTTCAATAAAAACCAATAAATTTTAATTTCAACTAAGCCTTTCACCAGCAAAGCTGGCATCATCAGGCAACACAATGATTTGGTGCCTGATGATGCCAGCTTTGCTGGTGAAAGGCCTAGTTGAAATTAAAATTTATTGGTTTTTATTGAAAATTTAATAATTTGAATATATTATCTACATGTTTAAATTGGAAGATAAAAGTGGTGCCTAACTTTGTACGTACATATATGACAGTCATAACATCGTTGTGTTTGTTACTATAAGGTTCTATTAAGTAAGTGATCAAAAGCAAATCTACCTACCCCTAAATCTATGTAAGTGATGTAAGGCTGGTAGGGCAGTCCCAAGCACAAGGCAAGCACACTTGAGGCCAGAGACACTACACATGCTGGCAACCGTGCTTGGTCGTGTACCAGACGATCTCGGTCCACGATTAGTAGCATGTGAGTGAAAATTGTTATGTGTAAAGACATGTCCTGTGAACAATGGTGTAAAATGTATTTATTAACTCAAAAGAAACATGTTGTATAAATTATACTTAAACAGAGTACATCTACCTTTGACACATAGATGCTATATTTTATTATTGAATGTCCAGACTTCCCATGAGCGCGCTTAGGCCTAGCGCACACTACAGACTTTTTTGTCCACCGACAGTTTAGTCGGGGGAGGTATGAATTCATGTCCCGACCAACAGTTTGGTCGAGGACCTGAAGTTGAGCACACGAACGACTATTTAGTCTGCGTGTAAGAAAGATCAACTAAACATTCTGCCTGACAGAATGTTGCTAAATAATGAATACGGTAAATAAATGACCTCATCGTCGTAGGGGATGAAGCGTTTGGTTCAACAAAGGGAATGTTACGTCCTTTCTCAGAGAGAAAGCTTAATATTGTGAATAAAATATATAACTACAGGCAAGTAAGAGCACACCGAATGGTGGAATGTATTTTCTGAATACTTTTGTGAATTTAAAATGGTTGTAGGAATTGTCCTGAATCCTGTGTGAACTCAAAAACATATATAGATAGATAGATAGATAAATCTTTATTTTCTTTCTTCCATACAGTACAATTCATTACAAAAAGATACAAATACATTTTTAGTTGAAACATATTTTTCGTTCCCAGGCTGATATAATACACGAAAGAATGAAGATAAAATAGGGCCCCTAAGACTGATTCGTCTGTTTAGGGGTTCCAAAACACACAAAAATAAAAATTAGTTCGGAGCAGTTGAATATAATAAGAAAGTGAGTGTCCTATATACAGTAGTTTCAATGAAAATAAAATTGTTTCTGTGCTTTTCTGGCCTATTTAAGTCAAATACAAAACAGATTACAATATTTACACAATCTAGCCTATACTATGGTTTGCATCTGCCAAACCACGCACCGCACCAGTACCACCAGGCTGCTCTGGCCTTAGAAGAATACTTAGGTTAAAAAAATGATGAAAAAATTCCGTCTGCGTGTTGGCATGCAATGCCTTAGTCCCTGAGTGGTCCAGCCGCCATAGTGCGTCCTTAACTACTTAATTGTAATGCTAAATAATAATATTTAACAACCCTTCCGTATTCTCATACGATAACAACCATTCTCTCAAGTTTTTGAGATATTGCTTATGACTCATTGATTGCTTAATGTACACTGGTAAACTATTATATAATCTTGGGGCAATAAAATGTATTGTTTTTGTAAAAAATGTGAGATTGGGCCTTGGTACTAACAATCTATCTTCATGTCTTAGTGTATATTCATGCCGGTTTTCTTTATTAATTCCAATTATATTAGTACTTTCATCCCTAACAATTTTCAGTACTTTATAAATAAACAGTGATCTTATAGGTAAAATTTTCAACTCCTTAAAACAAGGATATGACGATTGAAACTTGCCTTTTTTTAAAATTACCCTTACGAATAGTTTTTGTAAAGTAATTAGAGGTTTGAGATTTGTAAGATACGTGCCTCCCCAACACACCATTCCGTATTCTAACTTGCTGTTGACAAGAGCGAAATATAGAGACCTCAAAACCTTTTGTGGGCAGATGCATTGCAAGAAATAAAAAAGTCTAATTTTTGCAATACTAGATTTTTTCACTTTTTCAACGTGTAATTTCCACGACAATTTGTGATCTAATATTACTCCTAAATATTTAATGTTTGTGCTTGGCTGAATTTTCGAACAATCATTGCACATTGTGCTACGTAGCAAACAATTATTGCATTTATACAAAAGGTTTCTTTGGAATGGTTTATTTTGCCTGAGAGAAAGATTTATGTAGGTAGTTTTTCCGTACTTAGTACTAACCTGTTAATATGGAACCACCAGTTAAGGGAGTTTAGGTCGTCGCAAATTTGGGTAAAAACAGATTCTAAGGAATTTTCTACATAGCAAAAGGCAGTGTCGTCTGCAAATGCTGTTAATGCTGCAAATGCTGTTAATATAAATAATATCATCTCATCATGGGCCAAGTAAATTGACTCAGTGATGCAAATTATTAGTTTATTTTTTTTATTTATGTGAGCATTTCATTTTTACAGTACAGTAAACGTCACACAACACAAATTTATTACAATATAAGCATAAAATGCACAAATATATTACAATACAAGTACAAAATACACAAATATTATGGCGATCGATATCGGTGAATCACGCTCACCTTCCTCAGACCAGAGGGGTTCACAAAAGAATGGAAAATGGTGTTCAACAACTCAATTAATTTGTTTATTATTTATGATCACGTGACCCCATTGGCTGTAATCGACAAAATGGCGGCTGCTGTGATATTATTTAGGTGATATATTATTATATGTATTTAACATGGGTTAAATACATATTAAATTTTAATATAATTCTTTAATAGAGTTATAAAGAAGTGTGTTAAAGGTATTTTACTAATAGTATTTTATATTTGTAGTGATGTAATAGTAAAAATAAAAATTTAATTTGGATATTATTATATTTTGAAGTTTCATAAATGACTGCAGCCTCTGAATGTTGGTCTTTACAAAGGCAAGAAACTGTTTGAAAGTAAGCCAAAACATTATTTATTTATTTTAATTAAATCTGCTTATAAAAAAATTAACAAAGATATTAATTAAGGAAAATAATTGAAATATATTTTTATCGAAAAAGTAAAAGATGAAATAAGTGCCTCGAAGGATAAAACATTAAGTGTTTAATTAAGAAGTGTTAACTCAGGATTTAGTGTAACATTAAACAGTATCAATACATTCATAAAATGTATAGATAAAAGAAGAGGTGAGGGGTTGAATCTCAGAGCAAGGAAAACACATTTGTTTTATTTACTAAGTAATTAATCCTCATTACAGAATATTTTACAGTTGAATGCTGTACAAAAAATATATAATACTCAACATTTTCAAAGAAAATATTTTATATTTGGATCTTAATTCCTTTTGATTAGTTCCTGTTAAATAGTATTTTTGACTTGGCTTACAAACAGACGATCAGCAGTTCCTGGAACATGAGTATCAGACGCCATTTTAAGATACATCTTGTCAATTAACTTCCATTAAAGCCTAAGCTGATATTAAAAACAAAAATGTCTTATTTAATTGATTTATAAATGTTTAATTTTGTAAGAGTCTTTTGCTTATGCTGTTACTTTTTAAATATATTTTTATTAGTCTAAAAATCTTGAAACGATCGTTGCCTGTCTATATGTGTCTGATTTTACAGATAGTTTGTTGAAGCGATAAAATCCTTTTTTCTATGTTATCTTATACATCTTTGAATATTTAAAACAACAGCAACAAACAACTGACCTGCAACATTGGGAGTAGGTGGCAGAACACCCCACCCAGCAGCCAGTTATGTAACAACAGAAGTGCAGTTGTAACGGGCAGAACAATGCTGGAGATGAGGAAGTTGCAGACGCCCAGATGCAGCAGGAAGCCGTAGGTCGAGTCCCGGTGAAGTCCCTGCCTTAGAATGATGGCTATCATGAGACTGTTAGCTATCAGCCCCATCACCATCAACAGGCCAAATGCCACCACAACGGTGGGGTAGAGGCCCTCCATGGAAGGTCGCAGCCTGGGAGACTTGACGGTCTCCGTGTCGTTCTTCAGCCCCGTCAACCACTGGACTACCAAACCAATCATCTCTGGAGGTAACTTCCTTAAGTTTTCTAACTTTCGGCTGAAAAGACAAATGACCCAAAACATTAACAATTTGCATACATAAAAACTTCACACCAATTGTGATATACAGTATTTGGCATAAATGGACTTTGATGCACTAAGGATGAGTTGAAGCTATTGACGAACCGTTCCGTACGGTGGTGCGGCTGTTTTTGTCAAGGAATATTGAAGTTGTGAATATTGACGCATGTGCGCTCAAGTAGTTTGAAGCCGCAGTGGGTACCTTCCTTTTACTCAAAGCTATTGGTTGAATTATACAGGGTGTCTCTTATGCAAAGTACCAAAACTTCAGGAAATGGTTATATAGGTTAAAGAAAGAGAAAATTAAGAATACAATTTTTCAAAAACGCTTCGTTTGGCAGATTCAGCCACTTTTTTTTCCCTAAAGGAATTTTTATCTCTGAGGCAGCAAAAAAGCTAAACACAATTGGCTTTTTTTGCTGCTTTTAAACACATATGTCAATGTGACTCGGTTATGTTTTGTCCGATTCTAATATTTTTATACTGACAGATTGGTAAAAAAATTATCCAAAAAAATATTGTAAATATTATTTTGTATTTTTTGCCATTTTCCCGCAATTTCCGTTTAAACATATAAAATGGCTGCTATTTAGAAATAATATATTGCATCACGTTGAATTTTTTTCGAGAATAGGTCTATATTATTTTAACATGCATAGTGAGTTTCATAAAGGTCGGTTGTACCAACCCAGAGACAAATATTCTTTTGCGAAAAAACAAAATAGTTTTTTGAAAAAAATGTATTCTTAGTTTCCTCTTTATTTTGAACTATACATAAAACCATTTTCCGAAGTTTGGCACTTTACTTTAGGGACACACTGTACACCGGACAATATACTCTTCCATTGATTTAAATTAACTGAAAGACTGGCTGAACTTTTCGATTTTCTTGGTAGTAATAAAAGAAAGCATACTAGCTTTAAGATAGTTACAGTCATTGATCCAAATTTAGACCCTAGAAGTAGCAATAAATATGTTAACAATTCCCTAAATTTGCCTATCCTATAATTGTTACTGAGTCAATTTTCAACCTAGTTGCATCTCGGCTTGCCTTGATATCTTTATTTCAAATTTGCATCCTTCAAACCACGGATGCGAAGTAATTTCACCCTTTGTGTCTGATTACTGTGGACTTACATTGAAGTTGAGTTCTATTAATATTCAAAATATTTCTAAAAATCCCTGTTGGAAACATATCGTGCACCTGGAACAATCACGTACCGGCTGTTAAACGAGTCTTGCATTACCAGGCTTAAGTGGGACTTGAGAGGGGTTAATTGGCAGCTCTGTTTTCAATCATCTGTTGAAAATGTTGACGTAACGTTTCAGCAATTAATGACAACATTGTCAGATAGTGTTAATAATAATTGTCAGTTGAAAACTTAATTTGTTAAGGATGGTAACAATAAGCCTAGACATGAAAAGTGGTGTACAAAATTTCGTGGTTAAATTAGACTACTTTTAGAAATAATTCATGAAAAATGCATTTTAATCCTGACCTTTTGCCAGTTCATAATAAACTTAAAAAGTTTTACAGACAAAAATTGACTTAGCTAAATCCCTCCTTTAGCTAAGTCAATTTGTTCATGATAGGTTAATTTGTCAAATGATAGGTCAATGATAAGTAAATTTGCCAATGATAGGTTCACTATTGAGTCTGGTAACCGATGTAAAGCCGCGTGGTTGTTTCTTAACTCACTGCATGACCGCCAGGGCTACAACCTTCTGTCTACAGTAATCCCTATTAGGGCTTATAAATTCAGTAAGTTATTTGTTAGAAATAATAACTACGCTAAACATGTCAATACTAATTTAGCCAGTTATTTTGATATTTAAAAGGGAAGAAGTCATAGCTCTGCTTTTTGATCTAGTCCCTCACGGAGAGCTGATCTATAAACTCAGGTGCTATGGCCTCAATAGAAGTGTACTTACACTTATATATACTTACAGATCTGATCGTTTTAATTTGACGAGGCTGTGTGATCAGAAATCATATCCACAAAATATACCTAGTGGTGTGTTTCAGGGTTCTGTTTTAGGCCCCTTCCTGTTCACATTTTATATAAATTATGTGAGGTCATTTCGTCAGGGTCGATTATTATATGTACTAATGCCGTTTATGTTTCCCTTAACTAAACGCCTTTTGATTTTATTTGCAGAATGGCTCAGGGAGGTAATACTCGAGGATACACACGACGGATTAACTTCGAAAGAATTGGACTCAGTAAATGCCTAGGTGAACAATTCACCCTCATCAGGTGGTGGATGGTAAAGTATTGGCTAGTGGTGTAGGGTTCTGTAAAGTGCTCTGCCAATATGGGGGAATCAAAGGATTTGGCAAGGTAGTTTTGATGAGTTGATTGAGGAACTCACGCAGAGTGGGGATATGAAACAGAGTGTAAATGTCTTGGGAGCTGTGGTCGGGGTCCAGGTGGTAAGCTAAGCGCATGGCGCGTCACTCGGTTTTGTCGAAGTTGGAGACGTGGTTGTGGGGGATGGTGGTGAGGACTGGAGGGGCATACATGAGTATAGGGAGGATGACGGTGGTGTAGAGAGAGGTGAGAGTGCTGGCAGAGGAAGCAGAGGGCTTTTAATCGGGCTATGGCCGTCTTCTTGGCTTTACGGGAGTGGGGTATGAAGGAGAGCTCGGAATCAAGGGTTACTCCTAGGTACTTGTAGGTGTTAGTCAGTGATAGTCTTTTGCCTTGAAGGGTGATCAAGGTTTCCTGGTTAACTTGGAACTTCCTACCGTTGTAGTTAAAAAAAAAAAAACAGAGCTGGGTCTTAGAAGTGTTGATCCTGATGCAGCATTTAGAGCAGTACGACTGGTAATCATGTAGTGAATAGTCTACGTAGTGTTTCGGGAGACACACCAGAAGGCCGTCATCCGCGAACTATGCGAGACCAGTGGTGGTATCGGCGGGGTTCCTAAGAATAGGCGAAGTCATATCTCACACATACAAGATGTAGAGGAGTGGGCTGATAGCTGATCCCTGGGGGGACCCCTGCTAACAGCTGGAAGGGTTGAGAAAGGGTGTCCTTTACTCTGACCTGGGCTGTTCTACCATCGAGGAAGTTGGATATCCACTTGATGATGAAAGGGGGTAGTTGTGTCAGATGGAGCTTGGCTCTGATGCCGTTATGCCATTGTGGGGCTGTAGGCTGGGAGGTTGAGGCGACAGGAAACGGAGACCAGATGGAGGAGGGTCCGGGTTTGGTAACTACTAGGGTGAGGTGACGAAGGTGGGCTCGAATAGGATGAAGAAGAGGCAGATGAGGAGGCAGGCGAGAGGAGCTTGTGCCAATCAGGCATGGGTTGAGGAGGCTGAGCCTTAGATGAGGTAGGATACGGCCGGTTCCAGGCGGAGGTGTGGAGGTTTGGAGACAGGTTTAGGTGCGGGAGTACTAGGGTGGCTATGGAGGAAATTCGGGAGTGGTAATGAACAGGATTTCGATCTTGTAAGGGCCGAGGAGGAGGATGGTTGGAGAAGTTTAGGGGCTGGTAATCCAGAAGGTGGAGGTTTGGCTCCCGAAGGGACTGGTTTCTTCCCCATCCCGAGGGACGAGGCTAGAAAGGGCGTGTGAGGATCAGGCTGGGCAGGGGATACCTAACAAGGATGGCATGAGAGCGGCCTTACTGAGAGAACGGTGACGTTTGTCAATATAAGAAGTACGGCAAGTTGCTTGCGAAACAATGAATGAACACAGTAAGGCCACTAATAAGGAAGGAAAAAGATTCCCTAAGCCGACGCCTATTACACCAAGGCTTATCGGGAAAGAGACCGTACGGCTAGCTGGTACTCGGCTATCCGCTGCCCAGGCGAAGTGGGCCGAGGAGTGCGACGAAACAACCCTCACGGAATCACCAAACTTATCTGCTCTCCACTACAGGGAGTATCACCCGTGGCACTACACCACGAGCGGTAGACTATAAGGTCTCGAAGGTCGGAGGCAGGCAATCGCAGTGGAACTGGCGGTGCCGAGTCACAGTGGAACAACTGAATCCAAAGTAGCCCGGAATTGTCCGAAGTCCAACGATGATCTCCGACGTACTCAGCAGGTAGATCCTCGTCACGGTGTGCAATGATGACGAGTGCCTCCGAGGACCGATATTTATTACACTCCCCCACCCCTCGGTTGATAAGGAAACTAGGTCAGCTGCAGTGGTCTGTCAGCCTTGATCTACTTTCACCTTCGCTCTGACCTACTTACCGCATATGAGTGTAGAGGGGGGAGGTCAGCTCACCGGTGTCCTTATAAGAAACCCAATCTGTTACTTATTTAACCTGAATATAAATGTTTACCCCCTAAAATAAATGAGCCGTTACAATTACTTCCTAATTTTTCCCAGTAAAATCATCCGTTTTATGGATTATACGACTCTTTTAAATTCCAACAGTCATATTCATATATTTGAACGAGACGGCCGTCCTCTAGTTTGATGCTAACGAGTTTGTAATTAATGAGGATAAAACAGGTGAAATCTCTTTTAGCCTATTAAATTTGCTGCCACTGGAAAATACCAGCTAAATTACATGAAATTACTCTGTATAGGAAGCTAAATTGGATAAATCTCACCGTCTCTCTATTTATCGTTTATTGAGAGGTATCCTCTCTTCGGAGAAACTAAAGTTATGCACAAGTTTTAACATTGTATTACAGCATATTTCAGGCTCTTCCACTCCCATTTATCTCACGACACACTAATTTAGGGCAATTCAGATGGTTCGAAAGAGGTGTGTAATTACCATAAGAGAGCAATTCGTAGTATTATCAATGGTTATCGGTACTATGGAATCAAGCAAGCCATATTTTGTACAGTTGGGAATACTTAATGTATCTTCCATTATTACTTTACAATGATTAGTTCATGTGAAGGAAGATCTCGACGCGTCTACCTTAAGGAACCAAATACATCCCCAAATCACCTGCCCACCCATACACGTACCTTGGTGTTGACCTACCCACCCATACACGTACAGTAGTGTTTACCTACCCACCCATACACGTACCGTAGTGTTTACCTACCCACCCATACAAGTACAGTAGTGTTTACCTACCCACCCATACACGTACCGTAGTGTTTACGCACCCACCCATACATGTACAGTAAATAAATAAATAACATTTTTATTTCGAGCGTTTTTCAACATACAGTTGTTTTAAAAAAAATTCCCGCCATACAAAAATTACATGTATATTGTCAAGAACTAGGCTAAAATCACATAACAAGAAAATATATTTTACACAACTTACATTTTAAAATAATCATATTCCAAATGTAGCTTAAGTTTAATCTTAAAAGATACATAGCTGAGTGCTTTGAAATTCTGTTGAATTCCGTTGTAAATCTGGGTAAATCTGTCAACCTCCAACCTCAATCCAATCCAAGTCAATCCAAGTCAATTTCCAACCTCATGCAGTAAAGAATATCATGAAGGATGATTCGCTGTATATGTCTTTGTGTGGGAAACCTTTGATGGTATCCGAGACTGTAAAGATTCTAGGCGCAGCATTAGACACGCAATTAACCTTTTTCTTTCATCTTATAAATGTGACCCGCAGCACAATGTGCAGGTTAGGAGTTTTATTTAGGGTTAGAGGGATGCTATCATACCATCCTTCCAATGTAGCCTTGGCTGTTCAGAAAATTAATGCGGAACTGTTGGCACATTAATTTTCTGAACAGCCAAGGCTACATTGGAAGGATGGTATGATAGTACCAGCTGAGTATCGTCTGAATACGAGATTTAAGATCTGATGTGTATAGAAGAAACATAATGGGGGCCAGACAGCTGCCCTGAGACTATAAAAGTGACATCAGAGAAATGATTATTTACTTTAGTAATCTGATTTCTCCCAGACAAGTACGAATCAAACCACATCATCGCATTACTACCAAACGCATAATAGTTCAACTTAGCAAGACACATTTCAAAATTGACGGATTCGAATACATGGGAAAAGTCAAGAGAGGCCAGACTACCACAAAAGCCTTTGTCCTTAGATGAAAACAGTTTGTCACTTAGATTCAGTAAAGCTGATGTGGTGCTGAAGCCCTTTATGAAACCTGACTGGCTGTCAGGCAAGCTGTTGTTTACCTACCCCCCCCCCCATACACGTACAGTAGTGTTTACCTACCCACCCATACACGTGGGTAGTGTTCAACACACGTACAATAGTGTTGACCTGCCCACCCATACACGTACAGTAGTGTTTTCCTACCCACCCATATACGTACCGTGGTGTTGACCTACCTGACTACCTATACACGTACAGTAGTGTTTACCTACCCACCCACCAGCCCATATACGCTCAGTAGTGATTTCAATGATTTATGGATTTTTGTACTAATAAGAATGATGTAAAAACATGTGTTTAACTCCGTTCAAGACTTCACCCATATGAAGTATTTTGAGTAAATATATAGGCCTATCATTAAAAAAATTAAAATTTTTTGCTCGTTATTTCTTAGTAGTTTTGATTATTGCCCAGCAAGAAACTTTCAGCAGATATATTAAATACAACCAAAGTATTATCTCTGGATCAGTTACAATAATATAATATATATGATACATATCTTACATATTATAATGAATTGCTGATTTACAAATTAGCTATTATAGTAGCATCTTTATATGTAATACTTGATATGTAATAGCATCTTTATAATGTAAGCCTTTGTGTATCAACGCAACTGCTCCCTTATTTCTTGACTTATTTAAACAATCGAGGTGTCAAAAAATGTGTCTCTGTTCCTATTTGTGTAATAAGGGCTTATTTTTTCATTATGTTTACCCTGAAGGGTATGGGAAGCCCTAAAATTATGTTTTTCGACCATAAGAATAACATGGAGAGAGAGAAATTTAAATGAATCAAAAGTATCAGCTGTTGAAATGTAAATAATGGTTTCCAAAAAAGTTTTAATAGCTGTTAGAATTTAAACAGTGGTGTTTGTAATATTGAGGAGGTACGAGACTTTGAAGAGAGGAACAGCTCCCGCCATTACTGAAGAACTAAGTGACGTATTAGACAGCTGCTAGCTTCTCTGAGTAGAGGATCAGCATGCATGAAACGTCTGTCATTTGTCAATATGATCAAAGATTGTCTCATGTTACCTAATAATTAACTGATAGCTTCTAAACATTTCATCATTGTTTAAACATATACTATTAATGTATCTTAAAATTAACTAAACTTTTTTGTCCTAACTTAATTGTGTAGTATCTGTAATCAATTATTTCTAACTATTAAATTAGTTTATTTTTATACTGAGAAAGTTAAATCTAAAAACAACTGTACTATCAAATAAAGTGTCCTACTTTTAGAATGATTTAATATTTGTATTAACACATTAAACCCAAGTTCACCACAAAAAGCTGACAACTTATATCATAATACAGGGTGTTTAAAAAAGAATGGCCCGATTTTAAATAGCTATATTTATTAGAAACAAGGGTTGATTTAATTGACATTATTTTTAAAATTTAGTTCATCAGCAGTATGTTGGTATATTTTCATGTCATTGAATTTAACCCTACAAAGAAAAGGATTCACTATCGTTGTTGGCTTTCGTAAACTGATAAATCGTAAAGTAATGAAGTAAAACATTATTTTTTGGATTAAAACACTTTACTTATATAGATGTCTGATATTAATTTCTGCATTATTTTCATTTATTTTGTTACAACGAACTTAATCCAATTTTAGATTCATATATTCTATTATTACGACTTAGCTTGCAAGTAAAAACTTGTCTTAGTGCTAATAAAACTGTAATAATAGACTCTCTTAGTATGTTATGATTCAAATTATTTATTCTTCAACAAAATAGATTTTAAATCAAACTTGCACACAAATAAATATAGCAATTGATGTTGGGAGAATTTGTAATAGAGTATTCAGAGCAATTTTCTGCGCTTCTTCTTTTGAAGGCCTTTTTATATATTTAGAGTTCTTCCTTTTATTTTTTGTTGATTCAAATCTTCTTTGAATTGGTTTTTATCAAAACTATACTTTCTTCTAATTTTAAGCTGACCAATGGAATGCTTTTTAAGCTATTAAGTTTTGCATATTAAGTGTTTGTTTTTGCAACATGAGCATCTTTACTTGTAGATTTTTTTTCATATTTGATCAAATTGCTGTATAAGTTTTAGTTGCTCTATTGATTTTTTACTATTACTTTTAGAACCAACCTCTTTTTTTAAGTTGCTTACTTATCTTAAAAGTCTTTATTTCCTTCAATGATTAGTGGATTTTGTAAGTAGCTACATTTAGTATCACATTCTTCTTTAATATCAGATCTTTCAAATTTTAATTTTGGCATAGAAGATGAATATGCTTACACATACTCTACTTTATGCAAGAGTCGATACAGGTACAGCTGAACTTATGGACGCTGGAAGCACACTGAATACAAACGATTCGACAGTCACATTTTGTTTCAATTGACTTTAGTCTGTAGACTTTACCAAATGAGGTGATCTAGGCAATTTCCTTCAAAGATTCTTCATTTGGAATCACTAAATCAACTCTCATTACCAGAAACTTCTTGTGGTGGGTTCTGAACTGTTTTAGTTAGGTTTCTTTCTCGATAATTATTAAACGATGAAATAGTTTTTGATTTATCATCTGCCCTATGGCATGTATTGCTTTTTCTAATCTCTTTACTGATTTTCCTTCAAGAAAATATGTTGGATAGTCCTATGCATATTGTAAATGTATGTTTGTATTATTGCCTACATTGGTTCTATAATAATAGGTTCATGATTTGCAACTTCTTGCAAATTGCTTTTGAAAGTATTGACAATAATATTTGGTAATTTCATTACTGCATAATTAATTAATAATTACTTTGCAGCATTTTAATCTTCCATCTAATAATAATACATTTGTATAAGTTTATTTTTTGGGTCTGTGTCCTTAATTTTTTTAAGGGCAGTCTGACCGAAGAAATTTTTTTTTTTTTTGTGATTTTTAGTTTATAACACTTTATTTTTCTTTGGAATCTCCTCTTTCTAACGATATATAACACATATGGTACAAAAAATTCTAAATATGTGAAAAAAATTATTTAAAATAACCTTGCACACCAAAACTGCCCGAACTCTGCCCTAAAACCGATGACTCTTGGTGCAAGTTTGTAAAAGCAACCCGTGAAAATGATACCTATGACCACACCAAGCACTTCCATTTGCCTGAGGTGATACTTCAAGAGATCAACCCTATATTTAGGGATCTTGCCAAGCCAGAACTGTTGCAAAAATGTCTCACAGGTAAATCCCAAAACCCCAATGAATCTTTGAACAATGTTATCTGGAGTAAAATACCTAAAAGAACATTTGTAAATCTTGAAACCCTGAAATTTGGTGTATTTGAAGCTGTTTTGCCATTCAACAGTGGACACTTAACTAAAGTAAAATTAATGGAACACTTAGGCTTACAAATTGGAAGGAATTTACTTCAAACTGCAAGACGTCTCGATTTCGACCGTATTTCCAAAGGTGAAAAAGCTGTTTCCGATATGGAAAAAAAAATTAGGCAGTCAAGAAATGTTGCCAAAAGGACGTTAGAGGACTTGTATGAGGCAGAAGATGATCCAGACAATCCTAGTTACTGTGCTGGACATTATTAAAAGTTAGAAAATTCATTTATTACATATATTTTTTTGTTTTTTGCTGTTTACCGAAACTTAAATCTTTTAAAGCTGTATGTTGCATAAAACCTACACCGATTGAGATATCTTAATGAAATTTTTAACACACATTCCTTGGCTAAAATACTAGTGCCGTAGGAGAGGGTTTTGGGATATAATTATCATAATTTGATTTAAAAATATTTATATATTAAAATTTTAAATTTTTAAACACAAAAACTTAAAAAATTCATAATTTATTTATTAAAAGAAAAAAACTAAAATCCTCTCCTAGGGCACTAGAAAAATACATGATCTTCAAAATAAAACCAAAAGCAGCAAGCTATCTTAAATATTTTTCAAGTTATGCAACATATAGTTAACATTGCGTTCTTATGGGAGTCAGACTCCCCTTAAGATGTGATTGCGATGGCCTGTCAACATGCCAAGTGCAGTACAGACGTTTCTCAGCTGGTTCCATTACAGATACCCAGGCATTAAAAAATTACTCTGCTATATCAAACATAACTGTTTTTATTTTTTAAGAGGCCTATTTTATTCCTTATTACATTTAAGAAAGCAGCAATACTGACTGTGTCAGTTTTATTTGAAATAAAAAATGCACAAGGAAACACTTTTCTCACATCATCAATCATTTTTACAGTAATGACTTCAAAATCGTATGCATTCATCATTCCATGTGTACTATCCATACAAATGCAGTCTGAACCAAAAAAAGTTATTGTTGAGCCTCTATTATAATTCCTAAACAAAATTAATTTTACCTAAACTAAATTATTAATTTCTAAACTAAATCAACATAATTCCTAAACAAAGTGATCTTTCCCATATTCAATTAATTCTTCCCTTTGAGTTTTTTACATTAAGACACAGTTGTTGTTTGTATGTTTCTCTTTTTCTACCCACGCATCATTAGATTTTTGTTCACTCTTTTTCAACACTTAGAGCATCATTAAAATGGCGGAGTTCATAATTCAATTGAAATTCCTTCTCTATATTATATAAATCCTGCCTTTTTAGAATGTCTATTCTGCGAAATGATCTTTTGGACACATTCGATCTAATATTGTCTATTATGGCATCAAAAATGGCAATTGGACAGCAATTTTACTAGCAATATTCTGCATATATTCTAACGATAATGGTTTATGAAACTAAATGCGTCTTTATTAGGAGCGAAGATAAGACTACAAGTCTTCTCTTCCACTTAACCCCACAAAATATTTTGTTGTTGTATTATAAAACAAAATAAAAAGTCTTAACAAAGCAAGACAAAATAAATAATCAAAATAATCACAAACGTATTACATAATAATAACATACAAATAAAATGGTACCATAAACAAGTTAGACAAATTAGTAATTTACAGTATTAAATAATACTAAATACAATATTTACAGCAAAATACAATAAAAGAAACAATCTATATTAATAATTACAAACAGACATGCTCGTTCATACATACAATCATGCCGCACACACCAAAAACCCCACCAAAACCAGTTCACCTCCATACAGATCTCACCACAAAAGACCTTTATGGGCTAAATCCTTACCATGACCCCTTGGGATGTACAGTAATATACAGTATGTACCCTACCACTGTGACTTACAAAATCTTCAATCGAGAAGGGCAAAACCGTTGACTTTACCTGAGCCTTGGATTTTAATTTATCTTTTACCTTTTTAGATTAAAAAATCCCAGATCTATTAAATTGGAAATATAATACAAAATAATTACTAGATAATTTTAACTGTTTATTGGAGGTTTTTTTATGAAGGAAACATTTTCTACATCTTCTATGCTACTTTTCCATTTTATAAAAATCATCTATTTTGGGAAACACTAGTTTTACAGTGTTCAGTTTTATTTCATGATCAATTTGATCATCGATTTTCAAAATTACAAACATTTTCAAAATATTTTTTTACAAATTACAAAAAAAGTATAAATAAGTTTTATTTTTGATTGTTGGTGTGTCATAGTGAAGCTCGCTTGAGATTAAATCGATTTGAAAAAGACTTTCACAAATTGTGCTCAAAAACATTGGAGCATTTAAATAACAAACTTTATACAAGGCAAAGAAAAATATAATTTCTGCAAACTTCAATATATATATGCCTTATATTATTTATACTTTGAAATCCAATGCAGCAATTACGTCAATATGAACTAACAAATTAATTCATTAACATTTGTTACACGTAATTACTCATCTATAACCGAGGTTTAAAAGCAGTTATTAGCACTGTTACTGTTATCTCTTCGCTCAAATTAATAATCAATTATAAATCGATCAGAGTAAATGTCAGCTGTCAATTTCAGCTGATCAGTTATCGTATGGCAATGAAACAATTTTCGTATCGTCTACTGTCGGATACGCTCGGCGATTTCGCGAAGTGGAGTGGCGGAGCAATTCATCTGCTCATTTGAGGAGGTTAAATCTTTCATAATGTTAAACCAAGGAAGGTTATAAGCATGGTTTTATTTAGATTCGATTTCAGGGCTCCGCTCTACTGGACTTTAAAATCTAATGCAGTTATTGTATTCCATACACATAAGGGATCAGTACCACCGTACGTACAGTATATGGGTAGGTGAGTGTTCTTTCGAACTGCCAGGTAATCTCTACAGGTAAAAAAAATAAATTAACACGTTTTAAATAAGCCAACTAATATCATTGGGCCTTTATACTAATAAATTGGTAGCAACGCAAGTACTGTAAATAAATTTAATCTTGTTATTTTACATTATGAAGTTAACCTACTATTATTTGTTGTCCAAGGTCGAGATGTAACGAGTGCAGCGATTGACGGGGTTGATACGTGAAGCGTTCAGGGGATTTACATATTTTTTTAAAATATGTGAATTCCATATTTAAAAAAATACTATGCATTTAGATTCTGTGAAATTTTATTTAACTTGGTTGATACTGCATTTTGAAAGTGTATGCTGGTATAATGAATTGACTTGTACGAAAAAATATTTTGACTATGTCATAAAGATGCCTCTGCCATAAAGATGTGTCATGACAGACATCCAAGTTTTAAATGTTAAGTACTAAATAAATAATAAAATAGCTACAATTATATAACATATGGTGTGACATTACTAATATTATTTAATTTTGAAATTTATCAAAGTAAGACGCCGGTCGTACTTAAATTAATTCTCTCACATTCCCTCTCATATGAGCGAATATGAGAGGGAATGAGTGCGATGAGTGCAGATGAACGGGTATAATAATTGTTATTAACTAAGGTCGACATTTCCTCAGAAAGAGCGATTATAGCCCAAAGGCTAGGGCAACTAAGGGACCTACAGCTTTACGTGGAATCTGAACTACGTAGATATGGTCAATAAGTCTTTATTTGGTCATTCGATACAAACTGTACAATAGGCTACATCAATTCTACAACTAAAGTAACTAAAAATAACATGCACGAGCAACACACTCAAAAGAGTCAAAAGTCAAAGTCCCTCCATGCAAATCAAACAGTAAAAAGATACATTCACAATTCATGCATAACAAAAAATAAAAATAAATAAAAATATATAATTCAGATAATTCAGATTTCAGATGGGCATACCTGTTAGTAGATTTGTGTAAGTATACACTGTTTAATAATTCTAGCGTTTTCAGGTAATAATAAATGGTCTGGTTTTCAGGTAACTAACCGGCCTAACACTCAGTTCTCTTCCCTACACAGCGTCTGAACCTTCAACACCATCCAACATGGACACCTCAGACTTATCTTGGTAGTGTCCACGTCGATGGAAACCATTGAGCGGACGTCATAACAGTATTAGAGGATCGAGCATTGAACCTATCGCTTACAGCACTTTTCCCACAAGTATCTGAGTTACAACACTGCACCACTAGTGTTGTATATACTTGGAAACTGTATATACAACATGTTTATATTATGTATATGGAAGCTCTTTACAACATGTTTTATATGAAACTGCACTAAACTGTTGCCTTAGCAAACGATAGTCGGCACTGGTGCAGTGTTGTAGCCCAGCTACTTGGGGACAATGTGTTATGCAGATTGTAGGCGATAGGTTGGGCGTCCGCTCAATGGTTGTCATCAACGTGAACACTACTAGAGAAGTCTGGAGTGTCCATGTTGGATGGTAGTCAAGGTTCAGATGTTATGTAGGGAAGAGAACTTGTGTCTAACTGAGTGTCAGACTTGTCAGTTAGCGCTGACTACGAGACGTTAGACACTACGAGGTTCGGATTCCACGTAAAGCTGTAGGTCCCATAGTTGCCATGGCTATTGAGCTATTAATGAATAGTCCTTTCTGAGTTAAGTCGAACTCAGATAGTAACAATGACTACACTCGTTCATCTACACTCATCACACTCATTCATCCCTCATATTCACCCATATCTCTACGATCGGCGTCTTAGAGATGAATAATAATAATAATGATGATTAGATAAATAATAAAAAGCTAAAAGGTTTTACCAAAAAGAACTAAATTTAATTTAAGAGTTTGTCAACAAACAAAAATAGTTATACTTAGAACAGCTAGATGGTAAATTGAAATAAATACGGTAAATAATATATTCATAAAAATTAATGTATTCGTATATACTTTTTTTTGGTTTCCTTAAGTAATATGAGTTAAAAGTAAGCAATACACCTAAAAATATTTACAACTAGGGAAACTAACATATACATTCTCAAATCGTTATTGTAGGCTTTTAAGCAATATTATTTCAACAACTTCCTAATTTTAGCATCTCATTGGTTTCCATCTATACTATTGCAGATTGTTTTGTCAAATTTACATTTATAAGAAATATTTTGTAATTATTAATAAGTTCACGTATTATTTGAACTTATAGATTCTTATCTCAGAGTATAAATTGGAATATTTTATATTTGTGTTGAAAAAAATATTACTATTTAAGCAAATAACACTATTAAATTACACTGAAAAGACAACACAACGTTTATGTTTAACATGATACATACCTCATTGTTGTCATCTCTATAAATTTGATTTAACAAAAACTGCTGGACGAACTAAGAATCTACAAAGTACAGTTTCAAATTTATTATTTAATTTTTGGTTTGGAATTTAGCAAAATTAACGTGCGTTCGTTTAAATTTGTTTGAAAAAGATATCGTAATATATATTTTACAAGAAACTAAACACAGAGCTATAAGTTCGTGAACTAACTGAAGAAAACAGCAGATATTCAGTTGGGTTGTCACCCCGAGGGAGATCGGTCGCAAACTGATGTCCGGAGTTGACATTACTCTCCTCCCTTCCACCCCCAAATAACCCCCCCCCCCTTCCCAACAGGTAATAATGATCATGTAGGCCGATATTTCCTTTCCATCATCGTTATTCTCCACCAGATAAGAAAGTAAGCCAATCTAGGAATGTCATTTAGAGGCATAGTAATTATCTAGCATTTTTACGACATTGTCTACGGAGATATATACATTGACAGAACTACTACATTTAGCTGGCTGAAAAATAAGAAAACTCTATAGAGAATTCAAATTATAACACTTAGATATTCGATACAATTATAGTTTCTAGATGGTTTCTATTCAAAAGCTTATATAATTAGGAGTTTGTTTTGTGTAACTGATTATTGATAAATCTCTACTTACTTTGTATAAAATAAACTTCATTATTATAATTTTTTTTATTAATGAGGACATAAAAAGTCCTCTCTTACTTCTAACCATTAAACACTTCATCATAGCATGAATATTTTTAAAAATCTAATAGTTTATTTGTTTTGAAAAAATGAGATAAATTAAAAAATAGTAATGGTAAAAAAAAAAACTCAATATTTTAGTATATTAAACATTGCTCACAGATTACTTTTTTTAAAGGAGAGACCGATTTCCTCTTTAACCTTACTCTACCCCTTATTTATCTATGCTCGTAACTTATCAGACAGAGTAAGGGGGATACCAGTACAGTACAAGGTGAGTATTACTGACAAAAAAACAACAGACATTATTGGAATCAGTGGTAAATCTAACTCAAGTTCAAAGGCCTAACGCCTTAGACCACTCGGTCACTGACTCTCCCAATATTTCTCAAACATATAGCTAAATTGAAAAAGATACACACAATAAGAAACTCTGCAGTTTTAGACCAATAGTATTCCTACTGTACTAGGTCTACTATTGGGGACTTCTGCTCACAACCGCAAGAAAATGCATAGATAAGATTTTCAACGTGTGTATTTAAAAATATAATATCATCACAGGAGCCTCAATGAACTATTTGAATAAATAAATACAAGAACAAAATAAATATATTCATTGTTTAAGCCTCCTGAGCTGATATATATATAACTAATAATAAAGTTAACGTACCTTTGATAACTCCAACGTACAGTGGATGTGACCATGGAGTTATTGCTCTGAAACCGGTAATCTAATAAAATATTTGTAGCTGAAGACGACAAAGGTACGTTAATTTTATTATTTGTTAAAATAAATATAATTTCTAAAATAATGAATAAAAGAAAAACACCAATGATGCATATCTATTAGTATCAATGTTTGAACTAATGATAGGCTAAATAAAATTAATGCGACGGATTAATCAGCAAGTTAAATATAGAAATAATACTGGTTTAGATTACCTTTTACTGACATATCAGTTCTTCAATTACATTACTGCTTACACATATCAAAGCATATAAAGCTTCATCATCAGGCTTCCAAAATCATCACTGTTTTTAACGTTAAACACTAAAATTATTAAACCCTAAAACATTTAACATATTAAAACACCAGTACAACACATTTGCCGGCCGGCGATAGACACCTACTGACTAAAATTTTTAAAATAAGAAGTCTTTATACAAAATTAGGAAAAAACAGTAATTACTTTAATCTTAATTTCAGTGTTGGAACTCCCTCCCAATTTAAAATGATTATGTTGACCCTCTTTCCCACTCATAAACGTATGGTAGTCACAACCCCCTCCCAACCCATACACCAGGGTGAAATGGACCCTTAAAACTACTATAAATATATGTTAGTAATGGCCTTCCCATTTACCCATATCCTTAAGGTGACATTTATCCTCCTAGCCACATAAATGATGGTAGTGGAAACCCTCCTAGCCACCTATACATTTACGATGTTCTTGACCCTCCAACAACCCATACATGTACAGTGGTATTGGTATACAAAATGAAACTATTAAATACAGTTTATAAAAACATTTTAAGTAAAAAGACATCAAAATAGCACAATTTTCCTGTTCCTAGTACAGTAGTTTAGTTAAAATGTATCAATACGTTATTAAAGCACGAAAATTATGTAATGATAGTTAATACTTACGATTATTGTTGTACAATTTACTACATAAATGTTTTAAAAATTAGGACTTTTAATTTTTAAGTATCCCGAAAATAAAGAGACACAATATTTATTGTAACCAAGGTAAGTTTTAGAGGTATTGCTTTATTGATCTTGACACAATCAGAAGTTTGGTCGGTTTCAGAGGTGACGATGTACCGCAGGAGCGTTCGCCACATCAAAACCAAACGTTCCATTCGGTTCGTCTAAGGTCAAAGACAATCAAACGCAAACACGCACCGGTTGGCCCTACATGTACTTCAAAACTTTCTACACCAACCCACCCGTCCTATACTTACAGTTATGTTGTTTTGATGGTGAGCCTTCACCACCATCAAAACCAAACGTTCCATTCGGTTCGTCCAAGGTCAAAGACAATCAAACTCAAACACGCACCGGTGGGCCCTACATGTACTTTAAAATCTTCTACACCAACCCTCCCGCAACCACACTTACAGTGACGTTGTACCGCAAGAGCCTTCACCACCATCAAAACCAAACGTTCCATTCGGTTCGTCCAAGGTCAAAGACAATCAACCTCAAACACGCACCGGTGGGCACCACATATACTTCAACACGTTCTACACCAACCTACCCACTCCTACACTTACAGTGACGTTATACTTTAGGAGCCTTTGTCACCATCAAAACCAAACGTTCCATTCGGTTAGTCCAAGGTCAAAGACAATCAACCTCAAACACGCACCAGTGGGCACCACATATACTTCAACACGTTCTACACCAACCTACCCACTCCTACACTTACAGTGACGTTATACTTTAGGAGCCTTTGTCACCATCAAAACCAAACGTTCCATTCGGTTCGTCCAAGGTCAAAGACAATCAACCTCAAACACGCACCGGTGGGCACCACATATACTTCAACACGTTCTACACCAACCTACCCACTCCTACACTTACAGTGACGTTATACTTTAGGAGCCTTCGTCACCATCAAAACCAAACGTTCCTTTCGGTTAGTCCAAGGTCAAAGACAATCAACCTCAAACACGCACCAGTGGGCACCACATATACTTCAACACGTTCTACACCAACCTACCCACTCCTACACTTACAGTGACGTTATACTTTAGGAGCCTTTGTCACCATCAAAACCAAACGTTCCATTCGGTTCGTCCAAGGTCAAAGACAATCAACCTCAAACACGCACCGGTGGGCCCTACATATACTTCAAAACGTTCTACACCAACCCACCCACTCCTACACTTACAGTGACGTTATACTTTAGGAGCCTTCGTCACCATCAAAACCAAACGTTCCATTCGGTTAGTCCAAGGTCAAAAACAATCAACTTCAAACACGCACCGGTGGGCCCTACATATACTTCAAAACGTTCTACACCAACCCACCCACTCCTACACTTACAGTAACGTTGTACTTTAGGAGCCTTCACCACCATCAAAACCAAACGTTCCATTTGGTTGGTCCAAGGTCAAAGACACTCAAACTCAAACACGCACCGGTGGGCCCTACATATACTTCAAAACGTTCTACACCAACCCACCCACTCCTACACTTACAGTGACACTGACCTACACATCTAGTAGTATTGACTTTTTTGAACCAATTGAATTTTTAACAACAATCTAAATTCAACTGGCGAAGATGTTGATATTTTAAAAGATTTAACAAATTCGGATTATTGATAAATGGGAAACATATTTTAAAATATAAGGATCGTAACAAATGTATGAATGATGATAAGTTAATTATGATACTGAGGCAATTTTTCAAAATGTGTTCTCAGCAAATAAGAAAATAAAAGGTAAACATTTATAGTAGTTAATTTATAATAAAGTTTGATGAGCCATACTATCTGGGGCTCATATATCTCTCTCCCCCCTCCTAAACTAAACCAATAATATAATAATATAACCAATAATAACCAATAATTGGTTAGCGTTAGTTAACACTGATTTTGTGAACCACTCTGATCTGATGATGGTAAACGTGATATATTGAAATCGATTACCATAATATTTGTAAATTTTGTTCTTATTCTTGTAATAAGTTTGTATGTGTCCTTTACTTATTTTGTATTCATACCAATGCATAATATGCCAACTAAGAAACGATTTTCAAAGAATTAAGTATGAAGAAAAATTCAATTGTATACTATTATTTGAATTTACATTACTTATATCTAACTACAGTATATCTGAACAACATAGGGATGATTAATTAATGATTCAATACTTGGTTTCGTAACATGGTACCTAACCTAAGTATTAATATGGCCATAATCATTTGAAAGGGCTGTCAAAAATTGTAGCTGAGAAGTATTGCCCAATTGTATGAGATGAGACATAGGACTATGGTAGGCATAAGCAGTGAGAGTGTGACTCTTGGAAGAAGTCTGGATCAGACGAGTACACTTGGATACCAAGATGGAGAAGTTCGGGATATCATCTAAGATCTAAGCCATTCACAGTTTCAATTAGAAGATTAGGTCCAAGGCGACTCTTTTAGCAGGGAGACCAACAAAAGTTGATTTTTAGCCTCTTAACATAACATAAGAGGCTTCGTCTCATGTCCCCTTTGACCCCATGAGACGAAGAAGGTGAAGCAATGGCTGATATGATGAGGTGGCCAAATAATGCACCCATACTCCAATATAGGGTGAACGAGCGTTACTTAGTGTCGTCTAGAGAGAAAGAATATTCTAATACACGAAAAACAAGTACCAAAACTCCATTTGCCGTTACACTAATCCTTACAATATAACCTGTAGGATAAAACCGAGGTGAAACGTCAAGTCTCAAGCAGCTGTAGTATTTTTTCTTTAGTATCGGTCCATGCAAAAGTATTGTGGTCAAAAGGAATCAACGTTTTTAACCTCCCGAGCACCATCACTTGACATTCACCCACATTCAGCTGTCCATCACATCACAGAGCAACGTTCAAGTTTGTTTGAAGAGAATGTTGCTGATGGACCGTTAAGATGTCCACGTAAACTTTCAGTTGTCAAAAACAGTACAAACCTACAATCAAGGGTCTGCCGATGTAATTTATAAATAAAATGAACAAAAATGGGCCCAGGAGTGAGCCTTGGAGTACTCCACATGTGCTATTCACAATATTATTTGAAAGACAAAAAGTTTAGTTGTTGGTTGAAGTTGGTTAAATATGTCAAAAACCACTTAAGAGCGTGGACTATGAATCCAAGTGCGGTGACTAGGTGAGCATGACTGACTATCGAACGCTTTAATGAGATTAAAAAATATACAGTTTACTCGGTGACTGTTTAGGGAACTTGATTATTGGGTAATATAACATTAATTAAACAAAATCAATTTTGAGCTCAAAATTATGTAATAAATTGTAAGTTTTTTTTCTATTTGTAATACGCATGCCCAATCACACGCACGTCAGCACTCACAAACTCAAATACGCAATATGTAATAAAATAAGCGTATTATTTTATTACATTTCGAAATTCGAAACACATTACTTGCACGTTGAATGAAACCATACATTGTACACTAAGAATAGACTCAAATAAGTTTTCTAAATTGAATACATTACCATTAAACCATTGAATCTTTTTATGCTGTGTAATTAGATCTGTGGTTTCAATAAAAGCACAACATCCTCTTCTCAACAGAATCCTTTACGTTATACTACTAATGAATATATCTCTTTTTGAACATGTGAAAACCAAAACGTTATATGTTTATAAAATGTCACTATGGCGATCAATAATAAATACAAAAATTATATGATACATTCTTACGGAACATTAATTGGATGAATCTGATCATGCCCATGGCCTTCATGTATGAATCTGATAATGTCCATGGCCTTCATGTATGAATCTGATAATGTCCATGGCCTTCATGTATGAATCTGATCATGTCCACGGCCTTCATGTATGGATCTGATCATGTCCATGGCCTTCATGTATGGATCTGATCATGTCCATGGCCTTCATGTATGGATCTGATCATGTCCATGGCCTTCATGTATGAATCTGATCATGTCCATGGCCTTCATGTATGACTCTGATCACGTCCACGGCCTTCATGTATGAATCTGATCACGTCCACGGCCTTCATGTATGAATCTGATCATGTCCATGGCCTTCATGTATTGAAGTTAATTAACATGTATTGAGATTACAATTAAAGAAGATACTCTGTACTCCCTTGATTTCTTGAAGGCCTCTAATTAAGAAATTCATACTCCAGGCACATCTCTAATCCCACTATATCCTCTAACAATATCCAGCATGCCTGTTAGTATTCTACTTATACTCTGGAAACTCTCCCATTAAAACGACTCTCCCTAAACATATACAATTTCTTTACGAGCTTCCTGGGTGGTGCGTTTATACTCCAACAAAATATGTATTGTTCCCACATCCTCTCTCAACAATATATGCTCTCATAATCCATTTCACTCTTCCACTCAACAGTGTCTTAGTTGGATACATACTATAACTGAAGTTAAAACTTTCACGGAATGTGTTATCTTCAATTTCTTATAAGGACAAGGTCTCTCTGTCGAATTTTGGAATCCGATTAGTTTTGACGTCATCCAAAAGGCCAAATCATACGCTGGATAAACCAACTTTATATACCTTAACGTTCCTGATCGAAAGTGGTTCTAAGAATTTCGTTCAATTTTTCAGTTGTAACATACTTATATATCTGATGATTTCGGATTGGCGTATTTTATTTGTTGCAACAATAAAAAATGTGACTAAATAATTATTAATCGTTTTTTTTTTTTTTTTTTTTTGAAAAACAATTGAAACAAAAATATAATCATATCTTGATATTTATGTAGACCAGAGACCTTGTAGGTTTTTACAGATATTTTTCCATAGTAAGTAAATGACTATGAAACAAGACTATGATTGGGCTTTTTAGTGGAAAAGGTAAAAAAAACTACGAAAGTGAGGAAAACTGAAAAGTTATTTCTTTTAGTTTTATTTTATCGTCAATATTTTTGTAATCGGAACATTATAGGCGCATTAGCACTGAACATAAACCGGTTTCAGTAAGGTTTAATCTTGAAGGATGAATATTGTTAGGCTAGGTTTTATTAGGTTTGTTTAAGTTAGGGTTGTTTAAATTTGTTTTATTAGGTTAGTTTAACAAATTCTAAACTAAAAAACAGTGTAATGTCACAGTTTCAAACTAACACATCCAAACCTAACCTATTATTAACATGCATCATACAAAACACAATCTTACTGAAATCGGAACATTTTCGGTGTAAGCATGCTTAATAATGTTTTAATTCTGTGAGTGTGTGTATCCTTAACATAATTGTAACCAGGACGAAATTCCGCATAATTTGAGTACGCACACGAAAAAAAGTATTTACGAAAAAAACCGTTTCCCTAATTTGTTTAGTTTTATCGGCTTTCCGATGAGAAAAAACGATCATAACCTTGTTTTTTAATAATATCTGCTATGAAAAATTGACACAAGGCCCATGTTTCATTGACACACATAATTTTATCAGAATCCATAATGTCAAATAGTTTCTACGTAAATATGATGTAAATACGTTTGTAAAATTGCGTTTTTTTTAATATTATTAAAATGTATAGAATATTGTAGCACCTTGAAAGGTTTAAAACATTATTTGTCTATAGAGTATATTACGTTATTTTACACCTTGTTCACAGATGAAATACATTTTCTGCTCAATAAGAAAACTTTTGAAAAAAATCATATACGTCGAAACATATTAAAACAATTTCTGTCAATAAGTTCACTAAAAAGAGAAAAATTCAATATATATTTTATGACACATTTATTTTAGACATTGTAAACGCTATTATGCTAAATCAGACATCCAATTAATTAAACTTACAAGAAGTACTATAAAAATATGATTTTAATGTTAAATGTGACACAATTTCCGACAACATTCATGGAAAGCATATTTACATATCCTGCTCATATACCACTAAATTAAAATGAAACAAGCTATGATTCCAGTAATACCACTTGCTACTCAAGTAATAACACTTTGCCAGGCTATTACTACTCCTTAGTATAAAGGCCAGGTTTACTTAAACCCAGATAATGGATAGCAATATTTCATTCTTCTAACTTCTAGCAATGTTCTCTTTCATATTATTTCTTTCAAATAATTTTGTACCATTACAAATTATCGTATGCCTCTTGCTTGTTATTATCACGCAAATTGTTATCTCTTGTCACATTATCAGTTAACTGTCATTAAATATCATAATTGTTGATATTGCATAATATTTGGCAATATGAGCAACGATGTATTACATATGAAAGACTACAATTAGCGCTTTAAAATGGCTGAAAGCGTCAAATTGAATGTAACAAACCCACTACCTAGCTATTCCTGATCAGCAGTGTTAAGCATAAAAAAAATTTAGAAGTAAATTGAAAATCGACTGCACTAACTACTTTTTTCCTATAGTACGTGAATAAAAACTGAAACACAAACATTATTTTGAAGCTTTAGCTTTCATAAGCTGAATCAGTATCATCATTATTGGGAATAGTGGACCTAAGACTACAGATATTTTGTATTTAAAGCTGAAAAAATATAATTTTTGTCTATCAATAACTACAGTAACATTGTTCTTTCCTGAGCATTGACATGCTATCAAGTTTATAAATAATTATAGTACTGACCAAACTCTGAATCAAATATGTGGAGAGCTGCAGGTTGAGTGGTGTGAGGAGTCAGGATTAGAGTTACAGTTAAAGATAATGCTGGTTCAAATACGGTCTGCACTGGAAATATTTATATACAATAATCATCTTGTAATGTACCTCTGTCGGATCAAAAAGTATAGATACTCGAGTTTGAACATCAACTGAGTGAAAAGTATAAGGGAGAGTAAAACTACTCCTGTACTCCTGAAGACGACGGGAGTTTGTTATACCAGTTGAAACGTTGTGTTTGTTTCCTAAATACTTGAAGCATTGGAAATTTCCAAATATTATCTACTCATTATGAACAATCCAACGCTGAAAATAACTTGTAAACAACACACGTGTGGATGTAACAATAAATCTGGACTGAATTTTCGGTTGTCTGATAAACGCTCCTTTCTATCCCCTCCGACGTGGCTGAGTCGACACTGATGGCGCAATGCTGTAACCCAGTGTTTGGGAGATTGTAGGCGATAGGTTGGATGCTCGGTCCTCTTAATACCGACATGGCGTCCGCTTGATGGTTGCTATCGGCGTGGACACTACTAGAGAAGTCTAGGGTGTCAATGTTGGGTGGTAATCATTGTGCGGATGTTGTTTAGGGGAGATAACTGAGTATCAGGCTTGTCAATTAGCTGAAAATCGGACCAGCACTACGTGGTTCGGATTCCACGTAAAGCTGTAGGTCCCTTAGTTGCCCTGGCTGTTGGGCTATTAATAAATTGCCCTTTCTGAGGAACAGTTGAACTCAGTTAGTAACCAGACTACACTCATCCACACTAATCCTACACTCATATAACCATTCATATTCGCCTTAAAATACCAACAACGTTTTGTTGGCGTCTCATATGTAAGAATGTAAAAATATATATATAGTAACTATTTTCTTCGTTTGGATGCCTTTATTTGGAAAACGTACATGATTACACACTATTCTTATTATATTTATTCTATTATTAATATAATTATTCTTACTAACCAATAACCTATTCGAGGGGGAAAAATTTACAAAATGATCGTTATATATGAAAGTATGATTTATAGCTATAAAATAAATGTATACTCGACTAAGTCAATGCTTAAAAAAATACATAATTATGTTAGCGATTTCCAATAAAATATATTGTTTCGTTACTCCCTCAGGGACTGTCTTTTTGAAAATTCCTTGTTGATGCATTCACAAGAGTTAAAAGGAATCAGCAATTTAAGGTTTCCCTTCATAGGACTTATGGTTCCTGAAGTAGTGAACACGTGTATCGGAATATCATTTTGTGGCTTGACCTCTTTGAAACCTGTTAAAGCGGAATTTCACAAAGCCACACTCATTTCATACATGAACTAGGTTTCTCGACATGCTATTTAGAGAATTATTATGTGAAGTTTCAACGTTCTGCGTCAGTGGCGAGTGAGGCAAAGTCCTAGCGTAGGATGCGAACAAAACCACGCTTAAAATACTTCAACTGGGAAAAATACATAACTTGTCAAGGTTTCATGATCTGATGAATGATACAATAAAGCATTATAACAAACAGAGACAAGCATAAATAATTCGCCTTTTATCTATCAATACATAATAAAAAACTTAACTTAAAACGATTACGGTTACCCTCTTTAGTATTATATATGTATTATAGCGTATGGTTTTTGTTAGCTATTTTTTATCCAAATACAACTTACGTTTCTTTCGTATTTATATTTCTTAAATTAGAATAATTATTAACTAAATTAACTTATAGATTACTGCTTTTAGACCATTTATGATTCTAGAAACTATATGTTTAAAGCCTAAGCAATTTTAATATAGGTGCATTTGCATTGAAGTTTAGTAAAAACAAACTAGACGTTTGATCCACATATTTACAAAGGCCAAAATATTAAATTGATTTTTACTATGTATTACTCATTTTTATGACTAATTGTATTTTAATTACACACAAAGACGATAAATGGCAGTAATGAGTGGTTTTACCTATCTCTGTAATAGTGGTAAACTATGTAATTTCTAGATTATATGCACATTTAACCTATTAATTATGTAGATGCTACAATGTTATTTGTTTGCAGCCATTCTATGTTGTATCCTTATTAGTATTAATAAACAGACTATACACTTCTTAACGCTCTCTCTGCAACTCAAGCTAATTAGTTTAAATTAATCAGTAATATCCAGATACTATATTCGCATTATACTAATTAGGTTATTCTGAACAACCGGAAACACGACGACGAAACTAACAGGAACTGAAAATTACGCTCCATAAAGTGAGAATTAACTCCAAGAGCTGGTATGATAATCTTCCAACGATACTAGGAGTTAATATGTTATACATTAATTACTTGAAAAATTAAATAAAACATTAGTTGAGTGTTATTTCAATGTAGAACCATTTAATAGTAATTGTTGAAACAAAACAGCTGAAGCTATTTGTATTTATATGAATAATATTATTAAGTAACAAAGAGTATAAATTAAAACACATCAATTCTACCCTCTGAATCATTTGGTTGGGGTAACTTCACACTTTAACAAGTGGTCAACATGTATTCTCCAAACACATCCACCATCCATTTTAATTTTGTAAACTAAGGCAATCTCTCTTTGTAAAATGGTGCCAAATTTCCATTTATATCTTGAATTTGTGTAGACTCGACCTTGTACTCTGCCCCCCTCTTTAAAACTTCTTCGCACTGTAGGTTTGTACCCCATAATTAATATATCTTGATTGTGTTGGGGAAACATTAGGCTTAAGTGTATTCTTATTTTCCTTCCATACATTAAATCATACGAATTTGATCCAGTTGAATTTGGAGATTGTCTAAGTTGCATTAGTAGTCTGTAAAGTTTAAGGTCTAGTTTTCCACCTTCTTCTTCCATTGATGTAAGGGATTTTTTTACAGTTTGAACATACCGCTCAACCTGGCCATTGGATGAATGAGAATGGCCTGCAGTAAATGAGAACGGTATTTAGTTGATTGTAACTTTGTAATAGTATCAAAATGTGAATCTTATACTATAAAACGAGCAAGGAATTGTATGTATCTTTATATGTAGGCTACCTATTTCCAGTCATTTTATTTCAAAAATGGCTATACCGATTTTCTTCGTACTTTGTCTACAAAAAGGTTTTCTACCTCAGGAATCCAATGGATTTGGTGACAATTTTGAGAAAACTCATTTTCTATGAGTTTTCACGATTCCAAAAGGTATCACGACGAGACTGCGCAGTAGACTGTAACGTCATATGGGCGAAATCAGCTGGTTTGATTAATCTATTAAATACTGGTATGGTATGTTTATTCTATTAAATACTGGTAACTAAATCCAATAATTACATAGAAGCATTCAGCTGAATAGTTAAGCAAGTTATTTTAAACTTAGCCAATTTTCAATTTAAATCGTTGATGTGCATAACTTTTTTTCTGGCATCTTAAATTTTAAAAATTTATTAACTTTTGGAAACTGAAATTTTCTAAAAATTAATAATACTTTAGCTTCTTTAGTCACAACTTAATTAGTACTGCAACTATTTTAACTTACTGATTTCAGATTCAACCTCCCCCTCAATATTTTTGAATCCACCCTTGTATATGCTTATGTAATTATTGCATGTATATTCAATATAAACAGTGTATTTTAACTTATTCTTAGATGCCAGGCGGACGTCCTCCAAAACGACACAAGTTTAATTTTAATAAAAATGAGCCACCAATACCAAATTTAAATGAATCCCAAGATACTGAAACATGCTATGAAGCTGAAATTGAAAATACAGATCTTGATTCAAACAATGAAACAAATCTTATGACTTGTAATTATACTTTGCAAACAACTTCTACAAATAATTCTGGAAATACCTTACAAACTTCTAGCAACTTTCTTAATTACGATT
>JAQJVL010002386.1:33322-101229 GCA_035578905.1 Stictocephala bisonia | reverse complement strand
CCAACCCCAACAGAAAAAAGGTAGTAAATTTTTCATTCTTTACACTCTGAATAAGCACTGAACAATCATTTCATTCTCAATAAATACTTTGGCCACTTTACCAAATCGTGTTCCATTTAGTTATGGAACACTCATTTGTTCTTCACATTCGCCCATATCTCTACGATCGGTGTCTTAGAAATGAATAATGAATAATAATAATAATGAACATAATGGTTAAGTGAATAAAACCTAGCACTTGCTACATCTTAGAAATTTTTAAGCAACTGCTTAATTTTAAGTGAATAAAAAGCTAGCATTTGCTAAGGGGTAGGAGTAGCTAGGTTTTTCCGGAAACCTAGCAATTGCTTACTAAACCGAGTGAATAAAGACAAACTTCTTAGTTCTAAAGCTAGCAACTGTTAGATTTTTCTTAAGCCAGCTCCAGGCCATGCTAGCTTTTAGTTAGTTGTTTTGACACCAACCATGGCTGAGTTTATGCAAGTTCGAAAACAAAAACAGTATGGTGCTCGATGAGAAATAGAAAGTGTAAAGTGTAAAGATACCATGTTTTCATGGTAGAGAATGTCTACTTGGTGATTCTGGATACTGAATATCACCATGGCTAATTACCCATTTCAGACCACGAACAAAACCTGACAGACATTTCAATTTGTGCCATTTTAGGGAAATGGTTGTTACTGAAAGATGTTTTTGGGCAGCTAAAAGGAATCAAGAATCAAGAATCAAGAATCTTTATTTGCCATTAAATATATTCAATACAATAGGCATCGTCAAGTGTCTAAGAATAATAGATAGTTACATACATACATAGACAGTTACTAAGTACATCAAAGTTGTATGCAGTTAGTATTAAAGAAATTCAGGCTAATAATAAAATAGTTAAATGTAATAAGTAAACATTAAATAATAATAAATAAAAACTCCAATAGGTCATTTCAATAAATCAATAGTAGAATAAATAGGCCTAACATCGACAAACAATAAGAATTAATAAATAACTATATACAGTAATATCACAGTACATGCTAACATTTTAACAGTCTAATGTGCTAGTATCACAGGCTAGATATTGTTCTACTGAGTAAAAAGCATTTACCCTTAACCATTTACTTAAATTGATCCTAAGACTATTTATGCTAATGGACCATGCTTTCTCTGGCAATTTATTGAATAGTTTTATTTGCATGCATAGGTGGCTTTTGTTTGTTTTCTCAAGTCTGGCACGAAAAAGATCAAGTTGATATTTATTCCTTGTATTGTAATTCATGTATATCTTTTCTATTATTCAGTGATTCTAAAATCTCTTTTACTTTAATTATACAATAATAAATAATATATACAAGGTAGGGGCATTATTTGAAATTCTTTAAATATAGGCAAACATGATTCTGTCTCAGGAACTCCTTTTATTATTCTTAAAGCTTTTTTGCCAGATAAAAATACGACTAGAACTAGTACAATTGCCCCACAGAGTTACTCCATATGTCAGTTGTGACTGGAAAAAAGCATAATATGCTGTGATCAACATCTCATTACTAACATTAGTCTTCAACTTCCTCAATAAATACGTCACTCTAGCGAGTTTGCTACATAAATGGTCAATATGACTACCCCAGTTTAGTTTACTGTCTAAATGAAATCCTAAAAGCTTAACAGGTTGAATATCTTTATTGACTTTATAATCTAATGAGAAAACAATATTTTCAGTTTTCTCGCTATTGACTACCAGGCTGTTAGCT
The DNA here is from genome assembly GCA_035578905.1 of Stictocephala bisonia. Lineage (NCBI taxonomy): Eukaryota > Metazoa > Arthropoda > Insecta > Hemiptera > Membracidae > Stictocephala > Stictocephala bisonia. The sequence continues at coordinate 99,487 of JAQJVL010002386.1, read as the reverse complement.
GTAAACCATTCAAGAGCAGTTTTAACTGATTGATTTTGCTGTAGAATTAAACCCTCTAAAGTTTTATTGCTGTTTAAAAGCGTTGTATCATCAGCATATAAAATAGATCTACAAGGCATTGTGTATGGAAAATCATTTACTGCGATGACAAACAAAAAGGGACCCAGGACAGAGCCTTGAGGGACGCCCACTTCAACATATTTTAGGGAGGATTTTTCCTGACCTTGTACAACCATTTGTCTCCTGCCACTTAAATATGAAGATAAAAGTTTAAGCTCTAGTCCTTTAATTCCATAACAGTCCAATTTCCTCAAGAGCAGCTTGTGCGAAATGCAGTCAAAACGCTTTCGATAGGTCTATTAAAGTTGCTGATGAAAAGTATTTACCTTCAAAGTTTGTTAATATGTTCTCAACTACTGCTTCTACTGCCTTTGTTGTATTAAGACCGGGTAGAAAACCAAACTGCTCTTCAGAAAGGAGACCATTCTGGCAAAAATAGTCCAGAAGTTGATCTTTAATGCAGCACTCAAATATCTTACTAAAGATAGGAACCAAAGATATCGGTCTAAAGCTAGATGGCAAAGACTTATCTCCCTTCTTATAAATAGGTATGACTTTACTTATTTTTAAAACATTTGGGAAAACACCCTTGATCTAAGGACCCATTAAGCAAAAAAGTTAAGGGTTCAGCCACTAGATGAGCGATTTCTTTGACTATTTTATTGGATAGGCCATGGTAGTCTTCACTTTGGGAAGTACTTAGCGACTGCTGATGGTACATTCAAAACATTACTGACAGTGATGGTTTTCCCACTTAAAAGTATTTCTGTAAAAACGTTATTTCTAGATATAAAATTCTCTAAAAATCTTAAAAGCTATATCACAGTTATCATGGTACTAAATCTTTGTTAAGTCTAGGGCACATCCAATGAAGTAATCATTAAAACCACTGGATTCAATACCTGGACTTTTTTAATTGCGATTTGTTAGAATGATAGGTTTATTTCTGATTTTATACTTTTCCATGCAGCTTTACATTTGTTTTCGTATGCATTGTTTATGTAATTTTCATTAGCCCTTGACATCTTCACCTTTCCTTTTTATCTTGGCTCTATATAACCTGTTTACAGAGTATACTTTTGTTTTGAAATAATTTCATCAACTGTACCCTGTACTCTACATAAATTTATCATATAGCTAACATAACATAGTCTCTTAATTGTTTTAGCTGTGGCGGTAAACCACTTTTTTTCTAGGGCACTTCCTAGAGTCATTAATTTTTAATATTCTTAAATCTACAGCATTCGTTGTAAGAAGTTGTCAATAGATATACAAATACTCAAAAGCTTCGTCAAGATTTAAAAATAAACTTAGACTAGACCAGTCAATACTGCAATAATTGGTTTTGAAATCATGATAGTGGAGGGATTTATCATTCTTATAGTTTAATATTTAGTATAATACTAACAGATTTTGTCTTAGATCTTGGGAATTACACTACCAAAGCTAGCAGCTAATCCAGAATGATCAGACAAGTTTGGCTCTAAAACATTACATTTAATTTCATTCCTATTAAAATTGACTAGAATGTTGTCCAGACAAGCATTACCCCTAGTGCTTTCTGTATTTTAGACAGTAAAAATTGTAAGAGCGAAGCATGTTCAGAAACGCAATAGATTCAGTTAGAATCTTTTTTTATATCAATGTTGAAGTCAGCTGATAAGATACATTTTGTCGTCCTGAACCTTGCTATAGAGAAAGCTAAAAAAAAGTTTCCAGTGAACACAGAAAATTATTAACATCAGAGTCTGGGGTACGGTAAACAGTGGATATTATTGTATTAATTTTAGGCAAAAATATGGTACAAATTTCAAAAACCTGGAAACACAGAGAAGTTAGACATGTCCAATTTTTAGATTTTCCAAATCTGATCTAACAAAAATACAAGAGCCACCTCTAATATGGGGTAACTGCCTACAATAATGGACTACCCAGTAAGTAACCAATTGGGATATACATTGCGATTTCATCTGATGTGAGCCAATGTTCATTTATTGTCAAGATGTCAAAAGGATATTTTTCTAACCAAAGTTCTAGTGCTTCTATTTTGTTCCTTATCGATTGAATGTTGATGTGAAACACATTAAGATGGGTATCCTCTAGATGTCTTGCGGGTTCATCGAGTCTGGAAGTCTGTGAGTGTCCTGTAGCATAGAGTTTCCCAAGTCAGAATCTGTGTTGCTGCCTTGTTCTGACTGTAATTGTGTATCACCGCCAGGTCCTCTTGATACATCTACACTCTGTGCTTTAATAGCATTGCAAATCTCCTTCAGCTAGAGCCACTCTTTTCCTCTTCTGTTAAAGTGCAAGCCTTGTTGAGTATGTAAATGTCTTTCTGCTAGACTAGCTCCTACATAAAATACATTAGGATTTTTTTTCACTCAGGTCTTTCAAGATGTTATTAGTCTTCCTTACTTCTTTATTTACACAAGACCAATCAGCCAAGTCGTAGCGAGTGGGTAGTTCTACCAGTACTATCTTATTTTTCTTGCTAAACTTGTCGATAGTGCTACTTATACATTGTACTGCTTTTAATGCTCCAGGAAGATTCTCAATACTGGAAAATTGTGTTCATGTGGCTTCAGATAAAGTTCCGAAAATAGTTGTATGTTGTGCAGTGCTACATAATATTGAGAAACATATTGTTAATGTTTCAATTTTGAGATCATTGATGACGGTGACATTGATGAACTAGACCAACAGTGTGAGAATGCAGCTGCAACACATAAAGGTGTTGATAAACGCACAAAAACTGTTGAAGAAATAAACAAGGCAAAAATTCTTTGGCGGAGAAGTTTTCGTTTGCCAACTGTGATTGGTGCACTAGTACACATGTACAGATTAAAAAGAGTACCCTGCATAGGGATGAATGTTTAAATAGAAAAGGGTCTATTTAAAATAAATGTTCAGCGGTAAATGTGAGGCTCTCGAAAGATTTACTAGTGTTAGTGTAGAGTGACCAGTGAGAATGCACGACGGACAAATTTGGTGGAGAAATCTGGTTAGGGACATTATGTCATGTTTTCATGGTAGAGAATGTCTACTTGGTGATTCTGGATACTGAATATCACCATGGCTAATTACCCATTTCAGACCACAAACAAAACCTGACAGATATTTCAATTTGTGCCATTTTAGGGAAATGGTTGTTACTGAAAGATGTTTTTGGGCAGCTAAAAAGAAGATTCTCAGTACTGGAAAATTGTGTTCATGTGGCTTCAGATAAAGTTCTGAAAATAGTTGTATGTTGTGCAGTGCTACATAATATTGAGAAACATATTGTTAATGTTTCAATTTTGAGATCATTGATGACGGTGACATTGATGAACTAGACCAACAGTGTGAGAATGCAGCTGCAACACATAAAGGTGTTGATAAACGCACAGAAAGACTGCTTTCCCGGCCTCAGTGGAATTGGAAGCTGGTTGGATAAGTTGAATATTTTGTCTATTTAATAACCTGCTCTATGTTTTGTGGAATTTTTTCATATTTTTGCATTTATTTCGTCTCATTGAATATTTTGTTTGTTTAATAACCTGATCTATGCTCTGTTGATTTTGTCATATTTTGCATTTATTTTTGTATGTCATTGAGAATTTGGTCAATTTAATAACTTGCTCTGTGTTTAGTTGACCGATTTCATATTTTGAATTTCTTTTGTATTTCATATTGTGTATTATATGTTTTATAATTATGTTATCTGTTATAGTTTTTTAAGAACTTTTGACTTACAACAGTAATCTTCAGTATCTAGCATGTAGTATTAAGTATTTTCTGAAAAAAATTGTTTAGATGTAGGCTAAGTTATTAAGTACACCTGAAGACGGCAGGAGTTTGTTATACCTTTCGAAACGTTGTGTTTGTTTCTTAAAACCCTCAAAGCATTGGAAATCTCCAAATATTATCTATAAATCACGAACAATCCAATGCTAATAATAAATAACTCTTAAACAACAATTAATAACTTATAAGTTTTAATTTTTGTAATACAGTACATGCTAATGTTGTGACAATTTTATCCATTTAGCATGTACTATATTAAAAAAAATTCCAACTTATCAGTTATTAATGATCATATTAATAATCCAATCTTAACAATCTTTGTACCATCTTTTGAGAAATCAACTTTTGCAGTTTTTTGTGTATCTTGTAGTTTTTTTAGAAAAATACTTTTTAAGCTATTACAGCCATTTTGAAATGGTGCAAAGTAGGACATTGATTATCCATACTGAATTAGGTCTTATTATTGTATTCTTCATAAATTTACTAGATTTGAAGATAATATCTTGAGGGGCTATAAAGATATGATCAATTATGTAAAAAACACATTCAGACAGACAGACAGAAAACTAAGCGTTTAAGGACATTATGTTTATAGGAACTTTCTTTTTAGTTTTTATGTAAGTAATTATATCCTGAAATCTTGAAGGGTTTTTTTATGAACACCCAGTATATATTAGAAAAAATAGTGTTATCTATGAAATTAAACCCAGAGATTTATATCCATTACAAAGAATGAAAAGAAAACTCGGTGGAGAGGTCTTGTTCAAAACATTATTGCTGAGTGAAAGTAGATCATACTCCAAATTGAAAGAGGAAAAGTTGCCACTGGAATGACTTGGCATATTGTTACGAGTAGGCATGTCGTGAGAGAGTGCAAGATTATACGAGTTGAATGACTGTGAATATGCAAGTTGGATGTATGACAGGGGTTGGAAGTGTTGTGAAAGCGATATAGGAATGGACAAAAGAAGTTAGGACCATATCCAGAGGGTTGGGTCTCCCCAAGTATTGAGTTCGATAACAGTAAACATTGACTTTGTCTATCACTAGTATAATTAAACCTAAATATTAGGTACATCAGATTAACTTTAATATACCTGTGTACGTTTGATTAAGTAAATTATAGTGACTCATCCTCAAGCACAGGCTTGCCCTTGTGAGGATACTATTTCTAAAATATATTTGTTTTGTCAATATGTTTTGTTCTTGCATATAATAGACTAGGTGTACCCGCCTGCTTCGCCGGTCATAATATTGAGTTTGATTATTTAATCTAATGTCCAATTTAGAACAGCTTGATGTTATCTATAATTTACTACTACTCTACTGAATTATTTTTAATTTTAAAAGTTTATCTACCACAATTTTATTCAATTTGTTTTCATTTAACAGCTGTTAATCAAATACATCAATCAATTAATATAGCTTCATAAGAATGCCATGGGAATTTTGGAGGCCAGTGGGATGAAGTCCTGAGCTTGGAGAGGTAATTCCTTTCTAGGGGCCAAGATAAACCTATGTACAAAATTTCAAGTCAATTGAACGAATAGTTTTAGAGAAATCGTGAAGAATGGTAAATGTCTTTTATATATATATAGATTTCATCATTTTATGAAAGCAAACCAAACTATGTTTACGTTTAAAAGTCATGGAAATAAATAACTTTTGAATTGGACTATACAGAAAAGAGAAAATATAGCTTGTAACCCTTTTTATAAAAACAGAAATAATAAAGAACACACACACTGCATTAAGAGCTAAAAGAGGCAATATACTAGAAAAAAATAAGTTATGTTAGACATTAAAATCGTGTTTTAGTTAATATTTAAAAAAATACACACAGTTAGTAATTTTTTAAACATTTTTTTGTATAAAATGAATAAGATCAGTATTATAAACCATATATCATTCCATATAAAATAATTGGTACCAGGTATAAATGGCACAAACTTTCTCCTTTTCCCTTTGTTATGTCTGATTGTTTACTAAAAACAGATGTTCAATTATATTTCTAAGGGATGAAGAGGAAATACTTATTTTATTTAAATAAAAGTATGGAAACAAAATAATCTTCAAAAACAGCTGTTCAATTAATCACATAGTCAGATTTTATGTAAACAACTTTCAACAACTTGAGTTGTGGCTTTCAGCCTTCGACCTCCAGCCCCAACTTCGTGGTGTGGTAACTAATAAATAAAATGAAATATAAAAAAATGTCTAAGTTTCACTCAGATTATTACAAATATGATTCCTGAGTTAAACTTATTTTAATATATAAATAATATTACAATGTAAATATTTAGCAACACTCTCAATCTTATACATAACATTAATATAATAAGCTTACCCTCAGTAAGTGGAGGTGATTGATTGTTCAATACTGGTTTCTGGAAAACTGCCCTTTTACTGATGTTCTCATTGTTGCCAGAAAAAGAAAGAGTGTTTTTCTAAATAAAAATAATATATATTAGTATACGCTTTAGAGCAATATAACAAGATAGAATTAAGAATGTTTTCACTTTACAAGCTTAATCAATCTGAAATAGAAAGAAATTATCAAAGATAACATATTAGTAAAAAATAACTCTTCAAAATGACAGTTAATTACCAATGGTGCTGTATTTGAAATTAAACCTGTCAATACACACAAAATGAGTTATTCACTACAATTCAAACATGATTTCACATTTTCATGCCACAGAATCATCATTCTTTTCTAGGCCTAATCATCATATTTTAAGAACAATCAGAAAATTCTGAACTTGTGTAGTAAAGTAAACTCACAATAAAAACTTTTTTCTTTTTAAGGACTAGACTCGTAACACAATGGTATATATCAATAATTAGAGAAGGTGATTATTATTATTATTTTTTTTTCTTGCGGTCTACGCCCATGGAATTTTAGTATTGTTATAACGTTGTTGAGGGACAACAGTCCAAACCCCTTTGGCAAATTTAAGTAGACCTCCCAGGATTTGGATCCGTGACAATCTGCGTATGAAGCAGAAGTGCTAACCACTAGGCTAGCAAGAGGCCTATAGATTGAATCAAATAGTAACAACATTTTGCAAGTGGTTTAGAGTTTTACCATTGAGTACTGCAAGCATTTTTGCATTCAGTCATTTGATGTACATTAGAGATGGAAATTGTCATTGTTTTCCGGGAACGTATTCTATCATTTTTTTGGCCAGCCGACAACAGGTTGCGGCAACCAGTTACTATGGCAACTGTTGTCGACTGCCCATTTTCAATCATTGCATACGTTTCAGTATTTAGTCTGTTGTTTTTAAAATTGAATTAGTGTTGACTATTAATTGACTGATGTTGAACGGATAATGTTTTTGGCCTGAAATTAAATTAAAAGTCACTTCATAAACAGTTATCTAATGAACGAAATTACGTTATTAATACAATATTCATAGTACAAATTACTATTGTTAATATTGTATTGAATAAATAAATAAAGTGTTAATTTCTTCCTTGAGTTCTGTACCGGGTCTTGGACCGGTACAGTTTCGTTTTTTTTTCGTCATTGTCTGCCGGGCTGCCTGAGATTCGTTTTGCCCTGCGTTTCGCGTAGTTAGTAGCCGTTGGCCCAGTTCCGTTTCGTTCCGTGTTCCAGCAGCTTCTGTCCGGTTGGCCTGTCTGGTCAGTTGTCTTGTGCTGCCTGCAGAATCTCGTTATGAGTAGCTAGACACACTAAAACTCCAGGGTCCTTGAGTAGGACGTTTCACCCTCGGCCTGCCGTCGGGGAATTGCCGACCTTCTGCACTGCTAGCCTGGCCTGAGGACCATGTTGGAGCCTGGAGTCGCCCGTTACCCGCTTTACATCTCTGTGGTATAAGTCTCCTGTCCTCAGGTCAGTGTTTTCCATGTTTTTGTTTCCCGGCGGCTGAGCTGGGGGCTGTTGAAAGTTAAAAAAAAAAAAAAAATATATATAAACCAAGAAAAACAGTGAAATACAGGAAATATAAAGAAGAAAAAAAGTTTGTGGAACTGTTTAATTTGTGGCCTAGGCCTAAACTGGAACAGTGATTGATGAAACAGCCATGGGGACTTATATTTTTTTATTTATTTAAAAAGAAAAGCTTTAAAAATACATAAAGAATATTTTTGATGTTAATATTTATTTATATTTATTGTTAGTTATTTAATTAGTTTTATTTGTTGTTATATCTTTTAGATTTTATAGTTGTTAGGTCCCTATGGTTAAGTTATGTTATTTATTTATATGTTTAGGCCTAGTGATTGTTATTTATATTTTTCGTTCATTGTATTATGGAGGTCGTGAAGTGACTTTTTACTAAAACGGTACCGTGTTATATTTTTTTTAAATTGTTTAATTTTTTAAACTTTCACCAAAAGGGGATTATTGTGCTTTGCTTAATTTTTAATTCGGAGCTGCCCAGGGATTCCGGCTTACTCCCTGGCCCGGTGGAATCAAGGGATGTGTGGGCTAAATTGCCGGTTTAAGTGTTGTGATCCAAAAGTTTTCTAAATTTTCACGTTTATTTGGGGCTTAATATTTTCTTACGTTTTGGGGTGTCTCAGGCTAAACTGCAGATAGGCCATACAGTTTGTTAATTGTTCAATTTTGGGTATTTGTAGAGTTTGTGGTATTTATAGCGTTTGTTATTATTGTGTAGTATCTTGGTAATTTTAGTGTGTTGTTATTTATTTAAGTGAAAATTTATATTGTGGCCTTCTGCCTATTTTATATCGTGGCCTTCGGCCGTTTTTGATTATGTTAATAGTGGTTTTTTGGTAATAAATTAGTTTAGCTCAGCTGCCGAGTTTTATTTTGGACCCTCCAACTGCCACCCGTGATCCCATCGCTTTACTCGTTTTGAGCCATCCCCCAGTTGGCACGCTTCCCAGCTTTGGTGGGGGGATGGGTCTCAATTGGTAGCAGAGCGTGGTTGCCTAAAAAAAAAAAAAATCTCACTTGGTTGTTGACGGTGGGTGTTTGCCTGTTAGTAGGTCATGATTGGCCGACCTACCGTCAAGGTGTCTTGGTATTGTAAAAAAAAAAAAAAAAAAAAATAATAAATAAAAATTATTTAAAAAGCAAAACAATTAGAAAATCCTAATAAATAATTTAACTAAAAAAAAAAAAAAAAAAAAAAAAAAAAAAAAAAAAACTTAGGCAATCCGCTTGGTTACGTTGTTGAAGGGGTTTCATGGGTGGATTGGAGTGGTCGGCAGTGGCTCGGTAGGCTGAGGGTTTAGTTCGTCTTGGACCCTGGAGTTGTCGTTTTTTGTGTATATTGTTGAGAATTGTTGCGTTAGAGATGGCCTATCTGCAGAATGTTGCGCTCCTGGTCAAGGAGGAGTTGATTTTCGAATTGAGGTCGCGGGGTGTGACTCCGGAAGGGGAGGTTTTGAATCTCCGGAGGTTGCTGCGGGAGCAGTTGTCCGCGGGTACGGCGGTGGATTGGTCTGATCTACTGGAGGTTAGTGAGGAGTTATTGGTTTGTAAACGGAAGGTGGAAGATTGGGAAGGGGTGTTAGAGGATTTGCAGTTGGAACCTCCAGTAGGTCGTGACCGGGCCTGCCGCCTTGCACGTTTGGGGCATCTGCTTGCCCGTTTAAGGCTGGTCAGCCGGGCACCGGGGTTGGAACCGTCGGATAGGGCGTGGATCTTGGAGAGTGTATCTAGGCTTGAGGAGATTTTTCAGGCACTCTCCGGTTCCACGACTCCTACGGGTCTGGGTCGGCGGCCTGCTTTCACACTGTCGCCTAACGTGTCGAGGCCGCAGGCTGAGACAACGGTTTTCACTGTGCCTGAGGCTCCTTCTGAGCCTGCAGGCGTTTCTGTTGAGGTTGCTTGTGGTTCGGCTCCAGCTGCCGTTCCTACTACTTCTTTGGGTTCTCCTGCTCTTCTGCAGCTGAGCTACCACAAGCTGCCTAACCCTCTCACGCCCGTGATCCAGAATCTCCCTGTGATCGATGGGATGGATCCTGAGGAGCTTCTTAAGTTTCTGGTGGCCTTTCTCAGACTTAGTGAGATGCCCGGCATGCAGGCTGGGGACTTGCTTCGTCTGGTGTTCCCTTATTGTAGAGGTCCCGTTGGGGAGTTGCTGAGTTCTGTCTTGGCCAGTGATGCCTCGGTGGACTCGTTCCATCGAGAGTTACTTTCGTCGTTTCTTCCCATTCGACTCAGGGAGAGGATGGTCATGGACAGATTTTATCGGTCGCAGGGTAGGGGCGAGTCTCTGGCAGCCTATGTCTCTTCAGTCAAGGAAGCTCGTCAAGCGTTGCGCCTCACCCTTTCTGAAGCTGACACCGTTCGTGTCATCCTGGATGGCATTTCTCCTGAAGAACGGTGCAGATTGGTTTTTGCTGGTGTTCCTTCGACTTTTCGGGAGCTGCATCAGCTGTGCATTGTTTCGCGCAGCGTGCAGTTCTCAGACCAGCAAGGGAGGGATTCTGAGAGTCATCGTGCTCTCCCCACCCGTCGACCGGCTATGTCTGTAGGTGTGAGTCAGCCAGTGGAGGGTCGTGGTTCTCGGCCTCCGGTTGTGTGCTTTGCTTGTGGCCAACCTGGTCACATTCGACGTGACTGTCCACGTGCTCGAGGTCGTGGGGCGGGAAACGCTCAGCGCGGGGGGTTGCCTCCACAGTAGCTCCCCGCGTTGTTGCGACTGACCGTGGCCATTTGCCTCTGACACGTGCCCATAGCAGGAGTGTCGGGGATTTTTCGGGCCTTGCTGGCATGGCTTCCCTGGGACTTAGTGCGGTCACCTCGGTGTGTCCTGGCGTTTTTGTATCTTTTGGTGGTACGGTGTGTCGAGCCCTTCTTGATTCTGGTTCGGCATGCAGTATCATCAGCCTTTCTCTTTTTGAGTCCCTTGACGCCTTAGGACTTGTCAGGCACACCGAGCCTTCTTCTATTACTTGCTGGACGGCATCCCAAACTCCTCTACCTATAATTCTAAAGGCGTTTTTCCATTTTAAAATTGAAGGATTTTCCTGGAGGTGGGGTTTTCTGGTTGCCAAGGACCTGGCGGTTTCTTGTATCCTAGGGGCAGACTTTATTTCTAAGAGTGGTATGGTGCTTGACCTCCAGAAGCGCCAGATGTTTTTCAAGTTTAATCGGCGAGTTTTGGTGCCTCTAGTAGGTGATTCTGACTGCCCTCCTGCAGTCAGAGAGGTGGGTTGTGAGCCCGAACAACCCAAGGTGGATCCGGTTGGTCATCTCCCCCCTGAGCAGGCGGAGGCCATTAGGAGGCTGTGTTTGCGGTTTCCTGATGTGCTTACGCCGGAGCTTGGGGTCACTTCTCTTCTGGAGTATGAGATCCACCTCACCGATTCTCAGCCAGTTAGAAGTCATCCGTACAAACTTGCTCCCCCAAAGATGGAGGTTATGAGGGCTATGATTGAGGATCTTCTGAGCAAGGGTGTGATTGAACCGTCTCGTTCTGCTTATGCCAGTCCAGCTTTTCTTGTGCCCAAGCCTAATGGTAAGTCTAGGCTTGTGATGGATTATCGGAGGCTCAACGCTAAGGTCGCTATTGACTCGGTACCTCTGCCTGATTTGCATTCTGCGTTTGATTGGTTCGGTAAGGCTAAGTTTTTCAGTGTTTTCGATTTGAACCAGGCCTACCATCAGATTCCATTGAAGAAGGAATCACGGCCCATGACTAGCTTCTGTGTTCCCTGGAATCTCTATCAGTTCACTAGGGTTCCTATGGGTCTTGCTGTGGGTGCCCAGACTCTTACTCGTCTGCTTGATTCCATCTTCCATGATGTGAAGTTCAAGTTTGTTTTCAATTACCTGGACGATCTTCTTGTCTACAGTGAGACTTTCGGGGAACACATGCAACATCTGGAGGAAGTTCTTAGTCGCCTCAAATCAGCTGGCCTTACCGTCAATCCAGAGAAAGTCACTTTTGCTCGTCCTGAGATTTCTTTTCTGGGTCATCTTATCTCTTCTCGAGGCGTCTGCATAGATCCTGCGAGGACCCAGGGCATTCGGGATTTTCCTCCTCCCAGAGATGCCAAGGGGATTGCCCGTTTTGTGGGGATGGTGAATTTTTACCGTCGCTTCATCCCTAACGTGGCCGAGCTTGCTGCCCCGTTGAACGAGCTGCGAAAGAAAGGTGTCCCTTTTGTGTGGGGCCAAGCTCAGCAGACTGCCTTTGATGCTCTCAAGGAGGCTATCATGCAACCTCCTGTCCTGCGTATGCCTGATTTCAGCAGAGAATTTGTTCTTCAGACTGATGCCTCCTCCTCCGCCATTGCTGCTGTTCTTTCTCAGGAGTTTGATGGGGTCAGGCAGCCCATCGCTTTTGCTTCGAGGACGTTGTCTCACCAGGAAAGGAAAGCTTCTTCCATCTATGAGTTAGAGTGTCTGGCTGTTGTCTTTGGTACGGACAAGTTTCGGCGTTTCTTGGAACACGCTGAGTTCTTGCTGGAGACGGACAATCAGGCACTGTCTTGGCTTCTTGCCCATCCCCGACAGCTCGGGAAAATTGGTCGCTGGGTGGTCAAAATTTCGGCTTTTAAGTTCCGAGTTCAACATCTTAGGGGTACCCAGAATGTCATCGCGGATGCTCTTTCCCGCATGTACCACGAACCCAGTGATCCACCGACTGAGGCTGTTGCTCAGTGTGGTGCTGTTCTTCTGGATTTTCCTCTGGCTTTTGACGACCTACTGTCCCATCAGCAGAAAGATCCCGAGCTGTCAGTCATCTTAGGTGAGCTTCAAGAGGGAGGTGCCCACCCTCCCTATTTTCTGTCCAAAGGGGTACTCTGTTGCCGTCCTCGACAGAGGGGTGAACCCCGTGTAGTGCTGCCTAGTCATCTAGTACCGATGGTCTTTCAGTATTATCACTCTTCCCTTGTGGGCGGTCATCTTGGCATTCATAAGACCATCGCTAAGATTCGTAGGTACTTCATCTGGAAGGGCATGGACCGGGATGTTGCTGGCAGAGTGCGGGCTTGTCACCTGTGCTCTCTCAGCAAGCCTAGTCAGAATGCAAGGTTAGGGTTGTTATCTTCTGAGGTGGCCGAGCGTCCTTTTGAGAAGGTGTTCATCGACTACGTGGGTCCTTTTCCCCGTAGCAAGTCAGGTAGCTCCTACCTACTTGTTTGTGTGGATGCTTTCTCGAAGTTCGTTTGGCTTTTCCCACTTCGGAGTGCCACGGCTAAGCTCACCATCCGTGCTCTCCAGTCCCAACTCTTCCAGCACTTTGGTGTGCCTTCCACTCTTGTGTCCGACAACGGTAGCCAGTTTACCTCCCATGAGTTTCGTAGGTTCTGTTTTGGCAATGGTATCAGGCATGTGACTACCTCTCCTTATTACCCACAGCCTTCTCATGCAGAGCGGTTCAACCGCAATCTTCGGTCTGCCCTTATTACCTTCCATGCTGAGAAGCAGAACACCTGGGATGAGAGTCTCTCTTGGCTCCAGCTTGCTTTCAATTCTTCCAAGCATGAGAGTCACAATGCCACTCCCTTCGAAATTCTACATGGCTACCCTCCTAACAACCCTTTGTCCAACTTGTGGAGGTTAGAGGATCTTCTACCTACGCCAGGTGCCACTGACGTAGTGTCCACGTGGCGGGCTGCTCGGCACAACCTGCTACGTGCTAGAGAGAGAGTAAGGAGGAGGTATGATAAGGGTCGTACTCCTAACCCTTTTCAGGTTGGAGATCTGGTTCTTTGTCAGGCTCACCCGGTCAGTTCGGCCGCGGAACGAAGAGCTGCAAAGTTGTGCTATCGGTGGTCTGGTCCCCACCGCATCGACAGGTTTTTGTCACCGGTGACTGCTCTGCTGGTTGATCCCCAGTCAGGCAGGGTGTTCGCTCCCTGTTCGAGGGGTTTCCCCTCGTAGTTTCTCTTGGACGTCCTTGGAACACCACTCTTCGGAGGTCTTCGTCTTCTCTTGGTTCCCTGAGGTACCGAGTGTTCTCCCCTGCCTGGGTGTGTTGAGGTTTGCAGAGGGAGGTTGTACCGGGTCTTGGACCGGTACAGTTTCGTTTTTTTTCGTCATTGTCTGCCGGGCTGCCTGAGATTCGTTTTGCCCTGCGTTTCGCGTAGTTAGTAGCCGTTGGCCCAGTTCCGTTTCGTTCCGTGTTCCAGCAGCTTCTGTCCGGTTGGCCTGTCTGGTCAGTTGTCTTGTGCTGCCTGCAGAATCTCGTTATGAGTAGCTAGACACACTAAAACTCCAGGGTCCTTGAGTAGGACGTTTCACCCTCGGCCTGCCGTCGGGGAATTGCCGACCTTCTGCACTGCTAGCCTGGCCTGAGGACCATGTTGGAGCCTGGAGTCGCCCGTTACCCGCTCTACATCTCTGTGGTATAAGTCTCCTGTCCTCAGGTCAGTGTTTTCCATGTTTTTGTTTCCCGGCGGCTGAGCTGGGGGCTGTTGAAAGTTTTACAAAAAAAAAAAAAAATATATATAAACCAAGAAAAACAGTGAAATACAGGAAATATAAAGAAGAAAAAAAGTTTGTGGAACTGTTTAATTTGTGGCCTAGGCCTAAACTGGAACAGTGATTGATGAAACAGCCATGGGGACTTATATTTTTTTATTTATTTAAAAAGAAAAGCTTTAAAAATACATAAAGAATATTTTTGATGTTAATATTTATTTATATTTATTGTTAGTTATTTAATTAGTTTTATTTGTTGTTATATCTTTTAGATTTTATAGTTGTTAGGTCCCTATGGTGAAGTTATGTTATTTATTTATATGTTTAGGCCTAGTGATTGTTATTTAGATTTTTCGTTCATTGTATTATGGAGGTCGTGAAGTGACTTTTTACTAAAACGGTACCGTGTTATATATTTTTTTAAATTGTTTAATTTTTTAAACTTTCACCAAAAGGGGATTATTGTGCTTTGCTTAATTTTTAATTCGGAGCTGCCCAGGGATTCCGGCTTACTCCCTGGCCCGGTGGAATCAAGGGATGTGGGGGCTAAATTGCCGGTTTAAATGTTGTGATCCAAAAGTTTTCTAAATTTTCACGTTTATTTGGGGCTTAATATTTTCTTACGTTTTGGGGTGTCTCAGGCTAAACTGCAGATAGGCCATACAGTTGATTAATTGTTCAATTTTGGGTATTTGTAGAGTTTGTGGTATTTATAGCGTTTGTTATTATTGTGTAGTATCTTGGTAATTTTAGTGTGTTGTTATTTATTTAAGTGAAAATTTATATTGTGGCCTTCTGCCTATTTTATATCGTGGCCTTCGGCCGTTTTTGATTATGTTAATAGTGGTTTTTTGGTAATAAATTAGTTTCGCTCAGCTGCCGAGTTTTATTTTGGACCCTCCAACTGCCACCCGTGATCCCATCGCTTTACTCGTTTTGAGCCATCCCCCAGTTGGCACGCTTCCCAGCTTTGGTGGGGGGATGGGTCTCAGTTCTTTATTGGAGATTTTAAATTATAAATAATTTTAAAAATTTTATATATTCCAATAAAATGATTTATTTTTGTCAATAAAATAAATCATTTTGTAAATAACAAAATTCTAATTTTAAAACATTTGTTTACAAAATATAATAATGAAAATATTTTAAACATATGGTAGATTAAACAAATATATACATTCAAAATTCTCTGTTTATATAGTATAATTTAACTGAAAATTACTATGTATAATATATACACACTTTAAATTTAAGTACTTTTAAAATCTACCATATGTTTAAAATATTTACATTATTATATTTTGTAAATAAATGTTTTAAAATTACAATTTTGTTGATATCTGAAGATGCCTACATTGTAGGCGAAAGGTATCACAGAATAAATCATTTTATAGGACTATATGAGAATTTTAAAAATTATTTACAATATAAGAATCGTTTAAATTATTTATAATCTAAATAAAGTGATAGTAAATTAACATGGTTAGATGAGCATCATAATTATTTGAAATATTTTAAAGGGTATATTTTAGTTACAGAAAAAATTTTAACCATAAAATTTGGTTTGAGGTTTCCCAAAAGTTTTTTGGGGTTGGGGCTTGAAAAACTTAGGTATTAAATTTTTCCCGGGACCCAAGGGTTTTGGGGGGAAAATTTGAAATTTGGAAAAATTTAAATTTTCCGTTTTTACGTTAAAAAACCCCTTTTCTTTGTTTTTTTAAAAAAAAAAAAGGGGGTTCCCCGATTGGTTTGCCGGGGATAAATTGAATGAAAAACTTTTAAAATTTGTTTCTTTAAAAAGCCATTTTTTTCTTTATAACCCCCTTCCCCCCTTAAAAGGAAACCTTGAAAATTTTTTAAGGATTAAAATTTTTATTTAATCCATTTTTTCTAAATATTTTTTTAATTTCCCCCCTTTTTTCCGATTTATATTTCCCCGTCATGTCCCCTGGGTGGGGGGTTGTAGGGTGATTAACGTTTTGTGCATTAGTACATTACATTTAAATATTAAAACTGTTTTTAAATATAAATTACAAAAACCCTTAAAATACTAAAATTTAATTTTGGAGGGTCCTTAAAATCGTACTCAACATTTGACGCTGCTATTTTTGACTGGATGGAAGTAGATAACTCCAAGTAGCAGCAATTATCATATTTTGTAAAGAACTTTAATATGAAATTGGTCAGTAGCTTTGATGGCTAAATCCCAGCTTTATAAGATAAATGTTCTTAGTTCGATCCCAATCAGTCATAATATATTTTAAAAAGGAATCAGTTGTAAAAAACCTGCTTTTTTATTTTCTTTGGGGCCCTTTTAAATTTAAATGCCCATTTTCTAAGGAATTTTCCCGCCTTATTTTGGGAAAACCAATGACAAACTTTTCTTTAAAATTTCCCCATTTAAAAAATCATTTTTTGCCCTTATCTTGACGATAAAGGAAATTTTTAAATAAAAAAAATGTCTTTTAAATGAGGGTTCCTATTTAAAAACATTGACTTAGCCCTACAACCTCTTATTTTCAGCGAGGAGTTAAATTCTCAAACAAACCAAAATTAGCATAGAGTCATTTAATGATCCCTCAAAGAAAATTTGTCATTTTTTGTCATTAAAACAGGGTGTGGGACTTTTCAGACACTGCTATATTTATTTTTTAAACATCTACTATGAAATATAAACTGTTTTACTTAGAACACAATTTATTACTTCTTTAGTATAAAAACTTTGTAAGCCCTTTGGGCACGTAGACTGGAACATTTCTGCACAGAATTTTATAAGTTTAACAATCACATTAAATATATTAACTGTTTTATTTTTCAAATCCTTAAGGGGCTTTTTTAAAAAAAATTTACTTTTATTTAGCATAATAAGGCTAACTTATTTGTTACATGGCTTGTTACAAAGGTAACTTACTGGCAATAATACTTGGTGCTTTAAGGTGGTGCAGCCAAACATTTTTAAATTTTTTTAGTTAAAAATTTTTTTTCCCAAAAATTTATTTGCCATATCTTTTAAATTTGAAAAGGGGACCTTTTAAAAAAAATGTTCTTTTCATTTTATTTTTGTATTTGAGGTATTGTTTATTTTCTTTTTCATCAACCTTAGGGTGGTTCATTTTGGGAAAAACATTTTTGGGTTTTAAATCCCCAAATTTTTAAAATTAAATAAAAACCAAACTAACTTTATTTATTTAACTTGATAAATTATTTATTTTCAGATTTTTAAATTGTTTTATTTTTTAAAAAATTCAATATTTCCCGGATGGGAAAAATTAGGGTAAATTGTGTTTGGTTAAATTTACATTATTTTTGAAAGATTAAATTTCAAATTTTGTTTTTAATTTGTTTTAAAATTAAAATTTGATCCAAAAAGTTATAATACAATATACGCAGGGGGCCCCTTTTTTTTTTTAATACTACCGACGTGTCCGCAAGCACAGCGACAGGGAACGCACGGGTCTGTCCTAACCCCGGTTTCCCCCCCCAAACTGCCGGGGAAGGTTTTTCCCTTACTCGACTCTCTCACGGCCCTTTTTCTTTAAAAACAGACACAAAAAAGGGTTTTTTTAAAAACTAAAATAAAGGGGTTGGGGTTTCCCGGGCATGGTGCGCAGTAATTCTTGGTGTCAATGACGTCCCCACAGCCTTTAATCGTGGTTCACCCCTTTAAAAATTTGAAATTTAAAAAAATTTTTTTAAAAGGAAAAAAAATGTTTTTTCTTAAATCATGTTTTCAAAAAGGGACAAAGTTTTAAAAGGGTTTAAATAAATATTATTTAAAACCCAAAAAAATACTTATAAAAATTTACTTTTTTTGTATTATTGTTACTAAAATTTTGGGCCCAAAATTTAAAATAAAAATAGAACATTTTAAGACAAAAGAACTGTTTTTTAAAAAAAAAAAAGCAATATAACTGAAATTTAATTAAAAAACCAAATTTTATTTATTAGCCCCAATTTTAAAACAGCTGTTTAAAAATTTTTTGACAGTTGTTATTTATTGATACTTTTCCAAAAAAAAACCCAAACGACCATATTTTAATTGGATTAATTGGAAAAAGGCCGATGGGCCCCCAAAAAGGTTTAAGTATTAAAAAAACTAACCAACCTTTTTTTTAAACAAACATCAATATAATATGGGTTTTTCATTAATGATATTATAATTAAAAAGTTTTTTGTAAAATTTTTAAAATTAATGTTACTAAGGGGTTATTATGTTTTTGGTTAATGAAAACATTTGTTTTAAAAGAAAAGCATTTCCCTGTTTATTTATTCCATTAAAGTTTAACCGTTTGAACCAGTGATATGTCTGTGTGTTTTTCTTTTGACCCCAAAGATTTACTGCGCACCATGCGCGTGAACCCTCCCGGTATTTTTTCTTTTTACCGTGGAACAACGGGCCATAAAAAGGTACCGTTCCTTTTTTGTTGCTTGTCTGGCTCTGCCTATCTGTATGTAATATTGAAAAATTTTTATAAAAATTAAACTATTTCGATTCTTTTACCCCCTTTGGTTTTAAAAATTCTTTCCACGCTTTTATTGTAGTGGGGGCCAGATACTCAACGAAACTTAGGGTCAATTTAGTGTACTAAAGGTTAATATTTTTTTTAAATTGTATTTTAAATTTAAATTTTAAATTTAGCCAAATTTAAAAACAGATAATGTTTAGTCAATGAATATACCTGTATGTGTAATGTCAATACATTAGATTTTTGAACAGTTTTTCGCTTTTTTAGAACGCTTATAATAATGCCTCGCAAGTGCATTATTCATAAGCGCTAAGACTTCATAAGGGATAAGAATTTGTTCATTTTATTTAACCTTCAAATGCTAACACCCAGTTGCTAAATTTAAAATTTCACTTTTTCAGTGCCAACCCCCCCAATTTCGTTTGTTTAAATCTATGGGTTTTAAAAAATTTTGCCCTTTACTTTTAAAATTTTTAAATTTTAATTTTTAAAAGAAAGGTTTGGGAAAAAAATTGAAATTAAAAATATTGGTATAAATTTAAATCATAAAACCCACAAGGGTTTACCCAATAACTTAAAATAAGTTTTTTTCCACTTGCTGACATTTGGGTTTCCCCCAAATTTTTGGGCGTTTGACGGCAAATAATTTTAATAAAGTAAGCCTAACATTTTTACACTTTATTTGTATTAAATAATACAATATAAATGGCGTCTCTTTTTTACCTTTTGGAATTCCTGAAGAAATTTTGAGCGTGTGGAAGTTTGAAAGAACACATTAATTTTTTGGATATGTTTGAAATAATTCAATGTTATAAATCTGTTCCAAGCAATTTTAATAAGAGTATTATTAAGCATTAGTGGGTTTTGTTATTAAAATAAGGTGCGATATGGCCTAACAATAAACTTCATTATTATGATTTTATCACTTAAAAAATATACCTGATTTACAGACACAAAACGTTTTATCACTGAAGAGTATTATGAAGTATTAAGATTAAATTAACCTATTAAAACTAATAATAAAAATATTGCTACTTTTTCCTCACTTAAATTGTAATTCCACAATTCAAAGATACACTTCAAACTGTAAAAAAAAGGAAAAAGGAAAAAAATTTAAAATTTTAACTTTTTATCACATTTTCCCTATTTATACCATAAATTTTTTTGATTAATGGAGTTGAAGGGTGCAAAATTTAAATGTAGTTTAGCAAAGTGAAGGGTTTGGGTACATATTTTTTATAAAAGGGCTTTTTTTGTTATATCACAGAAATAGACAGGGGTTTTTTTTGGTTGTATGTTAATTTTATTTTTGCGATGCTGTAATGTAGATGAGAATAGTGGGTAACTGATTTCTTTTTAAAAAATTTATAAAAAAAATTAAACAAAGTTATTGAAGTTTTTTCTTTAATAAATTAATTTATTCATGGAATAACTGTGCAGGATATATATGTATATACTTAATAACACGATTCATTTTTGGGATCAAGCAGTTGACATGAAAAAATTAGCAAATTGCCAAAGTTTTATTATTTGGGGCCCAATTTCTAATTAAAACTTTGAATTAAAATTTAAAATTGCCAAAATTTCACGAGCAAAAGGGGGGGCGAAGGGTTATATTTTAAGAGTTTGGGATAAAAGGGCAGTTTGGGGTGTGGAGAGAGACTGCAGAGTGGGGAGCCTTGAAATATACACACCTCATGAGCCTCTGTCTGCTCCAGTTAAAGCGACATTGCTTACAATCTATCGGAATTCAGCTGTCCCTAATGCCGGCCGCACCACCTTAATGTAATATTCAATTTCTTTATGTAGAGAATTTTTTAAAGTAAATTTTGGATTTAAATTTTACTTTTTTATTTACAGGGAAAATTTTACCCTAAAAAATTTTATCATGTAAAATTATGTTAGTTTCAAATTTCTATACCCCTTAAACTAAATCCCAAAAAATTTTTTGTCATCTAACTAAAAATTTTTTTTTTACGAGGGAAAAACCAAGTACAATTTAAAAACTTCAGGTTTTTATAATTTTGAAACAAATATTTAAAACGTAAAGGGAAAATTTTTTTTCGAATTTAGAATATAAAAATAGATAAAAATTTTTTTTAATTTGTTGGGTGATATAAACCCTTTAGTTAGGCCCCCCACTTAAATTTTAAGAACTTTAAATTTTAGCTGTCATCAAAAAATCTAGGGGAACTAACTAGACCATAGACAAAGTAGATTGGTACTGTCAACAATTAAGGAAAACCTACAAATCAATCTTTTGATATAAGCAATCAGATCAATAACCTCTGATCTCAGACATCACAGTTAAACTAGACATATATCTATATGTCTAGTTTAAGAATATATATGAAAGTTTTTTTAAATAACAATATTCCGCCACAAAAAATAAACTGAATATTTATGGTATAATTCATGGTTTCCCACTATAAATAAAATAGATAAAATTTTTTGCCATTCAAATTTACAGCGACAGACAACATCCCAAATTTTTAAATATTTTTCATTTATAGGGTGTTTAAAACTTTTAAATGCCCCATATATTAGAGGATTGGGTTTTTCAGATTAATACAAGAAAAAAAATTACATAAAAATCACGGTTTTCCCTTTCCTTTTATTGGGTTTTTTTTTTATGGGGTGTGTTTTTTACAAAAAACTAAATTGACCCAAAAAAAAAATTTGTCATTCATTACGAATTTTGGGTTTTAAGTTTATTTTAGAGACATATTTTAAAGTAAAAAGGCTGTATGTTTAAGGGTTTTCGGGTTTCCCAAAAAGGTGGGCCCGGGGTAAAAAAGTCAAGTTATATAAAAAAAAATACCAAAATTTTTCCCAAAAAATGTTTTTTGAACAAATTTGTTTTTTAAAAACTAATTTTCACGGGTTTAATTTTTTACCATATGTCAATTTAAAAGATCCCGGGGATTTTTAGGGGGGACAACTTGGTTTTTTTTTGATTAACCGTTTAAAATTTTTTAAAAATTTCACAGGAAAGTGGGGAAAAAAAGGAAATAATTGCCAGGGCGGGGATACCCGCCAGTTCCGATTTTTAAGTTTGTTTTCAGTGTGCCATCATTTCGAAAAAAACCCCAAAAAAGGTTCCTATTAGTACCACCCCGTGCGTTGAGCCCCCATAAGAAAAACCGGGGCTGTGAATCCCCCGTTATTGGATTTTTTTTGTTTTTTTACATGCTGATTTTAAAGGGGAATTAAATATATAATAACCAAAATGTAGGGATACAATGATTATTTAAAATTTGTATATTTGTTTAAAAGTAGTACTTGCTACACATTCTTTTAATAAGAAAAAGGTTTTATCTTTGTTTGTCAGTAACTAAAAACACGTTTTTGGTAATGGAAACAGGGGGGAGCAAATCGGGGCCAAGGGAGGTGGCCAAAATGCGCCCCCGTGACCAAAAATGCCGACTGCCTATTCATCCCTTTATTTTGTTGGGCTTTCTTCTTTCTATTTTCTTGTAAACAATTTTAATTTAATTTTAATTGCCCATCTTTTTCTGTATTAGGGCCTCTTTTTCTGTCGCCCCCAAGGATATCATCCCTCTGCCTCGTGTATTGAAACCCCAAAAAGAGGTTTTTGGACCCTAAAAAAGGTTGGCAGCTTTGTTGGGCAGGAAACCCCTTTTAAAAATGATCTGATAGCCCAGATTCTTCGGGAAATTGGAAAAGGGAAAAATTTTCTCTTTTAAAAAAAGGGCACAAATCAAAAGAAAACATTTCCAAAAAAACCCGGATCAACAGCATTAAAAAAAATTTTGTTTCAAGATTCTGTAAAAAATGCAGAAAGTTTAAAATTGTTTGGAAAAATATTCAGTTTAATTTCTTAATGGGGCGGGTTGGGGTTTAAGTGCCCCCGGGGTTTCAAAATTTTTGGGTCCATGGTTTTTGCTGGAGGAGTAGATTTAAAAAAGGCCCTGGGTATTTTTGTGAAAACTTAAATAAACTTGTTTTTTTTTTTAAAATTATTAAAAAAAAGGATATTAAAAAAACCCTTAAAAGTTTAAAAAAAAAAGTTTTCTTAAGGGACAAGAGCTATAAGTTTCTTTACAATAAAGCTGTTTACCCTTTAAAAACAATTTAACTAATTATTTACCGTAAAGGGGCATTTTTTGGCCTTAGGCCCCAACGCCTTTCGGGCATAATGGCCCAAAAGAGTACTTTTTGAAAAAGTAATACTAAAGGGGTTTTTCTTTGTCCAAATTTAAAAATTTTTTTTCAAGTTAGGATTTGGTTTAGTTCCCAAATTTTATAATTTTGAAGTTTTCCCAGCTTTGTTAAAATTATGATTAGGGCCCCCCCTTTTCCCTACATATTTAAAAAAATAAAGGTTTTTTTTTTCAAAGGAAACCCTCCCCCCAAACTTTTTTTTCACAGTATGAAAAAAATTTGGGGGCCCTTACCTAACATTTTTTAAACATTGTTTCTTTCCTGGACAAATTGGGAGCAGCCCCCCACAATAGCTACCATATATTTTTTATCAATTAAAAAAGAGGGGGGTATAAACAATTTGTTTCATATATCCCCATGAAAAGAAAACCAAAGGTGTCAGATCAGGAGATCTTGGAGGCCAATGGGGAAAAATTCCCCCTTGTCCAATTTCCAAGTTTTCTGGGAAGTTTATCCAGATGTTCTCTAACAGCCCGCCGGGAAAAAAGAAAGGCACCCCCTAAAGTTGAAACCTTGTTGGGCTGACAAAAGTGCATAAAGGGAAAATTTTTTTAAGCGTTCTGGTTGTATATCTTTCAGAAATACAAGATAAGTATGTCCATTTAACTTTTTTGGGAGTATATAAGGACCTATTAAATAGTTATCTAAAATCCTAGCCCACACAAATCTATTTTTAAAATGCTGCTGAACAATTCTATCATGATTTATGTCAGCCAATATGTGATAGGGTAAAGGAGCTGTCATCACAAATCAACAAAAAATGGGTAAAATAAGTATTAACTATGTTTGTTAACCTTTTTAAAGTAATACATTTCATTAATAGTGTATTGTAAGTATTTGCCATGACATTGTTTTAGGGTGTAGGCCTATTTTTTCATCTAGTTTGAAATATCTAAAAAACCACTCCTGTAAGTAGGTAGATCAGTAATTACTTAAAATGTACCTTAGAACTTTGTTTTTTTAAACCTAGAGAAAAATGTTTTTTCCCGGGAAAAAATTTAAAAAATTTAAATTTGTACTAATAAGATAAATAGACAATTTTTTACAAAAAATTTGAAATTATACTCACTTTTTTAAAATTTAAAATTTTAGATCCCGCCCGTAAATGAAAAAAAAAACAAAAGAACATATTGTTGTCACGATTAAATAGGAAAACTTTTTTTGATCTTTTATGAAAAAAGGGTTTTAAAATTTCATGCTTTCATTTTTAAGTAAACTAGCGTAAGCTTGTGCTTTTTATATTACAGGATTAATCATTAATTAAAAGTATGAAACAAAACATATGGACTGTTCGATACCAAATAACGCAAAGTTGACAGATACAGCCGACACGATACGGAACACACAGACACGTACAAAAAAAAAAAAACAGCTAAGGTTTTTCCTACCTTTTTTCCATTCTTTTAGAGGTTTTCGAATAAACCCCTTGGCTTTAAATTTGTTATAAATTTATTTTTAAATTTTTTATTTATTTTTTATTTTTTTGGAAGACGAGTTTTATAAAAAATTTTAATCAAGGAATGTTAGGGGGAAAATATGGCGCATGAATGAATTTTTGAAAATTTTTTCGCCCAAAAAATCAAAAAAAAACATGACAATACCATAGGCCTTCTAAAGTCTATGACAATACTAAGGTACAAAAATTTTGGGACCGTGAGAAAAAATGAAAAAAATTTTTAGGGTTTAATTTTAAGAAGAGTTTCCCAAACCCCAAGGGTTTCTGCATTTCAAGTTTATTTGAGGGGGATAGTTGGCTCAAGACAAATAAATCACTATGGACAACTACATCAGTAACAAAAGGAAAAAATAAATTGTAGACATTATAATTTAGGATTTTAACCTAAGCCACTAAAGTTCAAAATTTTTCACTTTACAGTTTTTAGTTTGGGAAACCCCACAATTGGGGTCACCTGGTTCAAACTCTAACTGTCAAGTGAAAGAATTTGAAATTTAGTGAGTTAAGTGAAGCCAAGAAAGTGCCCCCTGAAGATTTAAGGGGCAAACCTTCGAAACCCGGTTTGTGCCCTTTTTAAAAAGCCAATTTTGATGGTGGAAAAAAAAACCCGAGGTAACTTTTTTTAGCCCTCTAGTGTTAAATTCAAACCCAAACAGGATAATACTGTAAGCATTTAAAAATGGATTTTTAGTGGAAAAAAAGAAAAAACTAAACCTTTTTTTAAAAAAGGGTTTTCGGGGGTTTTTTTTATGATTTGCTAAAAAGACAAACATTTTTGAACTAGAAAATAAAAATCCAGGGCCCTTCTAACTTATCTTTTGAGGTTTTTCGGGGCCCCAAACTAGAAAAAACGAAATAGGGGGAAAAGGCATCCCCGACCACCACAGCCCTTTTTAAATTTTTATCGGTGAATCACAATTGGGGAAAATTTTAGGGGAAAGGGCAGATTAAATTTTTTAGTGGGAATTAAAATTTTTTTGGTGTTTAAAAGGGGAATTACTTTTTTTTTTTTGTTTACAAAAATCAAAAAATTTAAGGGCAAAAGGGGCAAATTTTAATTTTTAAAAAAAATATCAGGCCCCAGTTTTTGATCTGTCCCGCAGGAAAACAAATTAGCCAAAGGGACAGGAAAGAACCCCAAACGTCAAAATATACAATTTTTTCCCCAAAGTTGTGATCCCCTCAGAGTTAAATTTAGAACGGCTGAACTATAGACTTTGATCTAACCACAAAAGCCTCCCTTTGTTGTTTTTAGGGCGCTTTCCCTCTCCCGACGAGGGTTTTTTATGGGGTGTACGATGAACAAATTAATTGTATTTATTCATTCAATGGCATACAATTCGTAGGTGAAAACAACAAGTTGAATGAGCAGTACATACTTGTGTGGAATGAAATTCATCAACAGAGGATTGTAGATTCAAAATTTTTTTTAATTATCAACTGCTTTTAAAAACCCCAAAAATTAGAAACTTTGGTGATCTATGGGAAAGGGGGAGTGGGAAATTTATCAAATATTACATTTAAAAAGTTGTAGGACGTTTTTCTTATATTTTAACCCTTTTTTACTACATTTAAAAATTTTTTAGAGTTCGAGGCCCATATCGGGGGTTTTTCACCCATAAATTTTTTATCCACAAAACCTTTTTGTTAATGAATCTTCCCACATTGAAAAACCGGTAAACCCTCACAGGCAACGCTCTAACGTCGTTTTTGCCAAATCCAAATATTACATCGATCAATGTCACCTAAATGTGCTGATTGTAGAGGACTACTCTGGAAATACTCTGGAGGCGCTGGGACAATATGGGGAGAGAAACTGTCAAAAGAGCAGTGAAAGAAAAATGGTCAAGAGGTTTTAAAAGTTTAAAATCCTTCCCCGAGAGGTCGTCAAAAGTTTAAAAAAGACACCCCTTTCCAACCCCCCCAAAAAGAATAATTGCTTTGGTAAAGGAGAAAGGAGGTTCATTCTAAATATGGGTTATGTACAGGGGGGGCTAAAAGTTCAAAAAAATCTCGGGACTATTAAAAAGGGGGATTCAACAAACCCTTTTTGCGCTGTCGAAATTTACAAAAAACCAATTTCAGATTTCTGTTAATATTTTTATTATATTTTTGTAAAAAAAGGGGTATTGTTTTATTTGTTGGGTTTTATGTTCATTTTTGGGGTTATTAAAATTTTAAACTTTCAAAATTTTTCTTGTACAGTATATTTTTTTTAAGGGGTAAGGTTTTTGTTGTCTTGTCTATGAATTTTTGTAATTAATTATAGAAAGCCTCTTGCTAGCTTATTAATTAGCACTTCTGTTTCATATGCAGAGAGGGCCCTGGGTTCCAAAACCCGGGGAAACTACCCAAAAATTTTTTCCCTTTGTGGGTTTGGACCTTTGTTCCATGAAAACGTTTTTTGATAAAGTTAAAAATGCTATTGGCGTAAAAAGAATAAAAAATTTTTATTTTTAAAGTTTTTATTAGGGTTTATTTTCCCTTTTCGTTTCAACTTGCATTTTTCAAAATAGTTCATTTTGGTTTTTTTTTGTGCAAATTTTTTTCCTAAGGAATAAAGTGTTCACAGTGTTTAAGTAACTGCCGTTCTGTTACCTGATATACAAACTATCATAGTGTATATCACGTAACATTATATACCTGTTACCGGTCACCAACAGGTTTAAAACTTTTTGATTTTTAAAAAAAATTGATTTAAGTTTTTTACTTAAATTTCATGGTTGTTTGTGAAATTTTTCCAAATTTTTATTTCGGGGAAATTCAATGTGAATTTTGCATCTAGCATTAAAAAAAAGAGTTTGGGTGAAGTTATTTTGGGCTAATTAAGAGTTTGGGTTTTTTCTGTGATGTGTCGGAAGTAACTAGGTCTTATGTTTCTAAGGGTTTTTGGGGGTTTTGCATCGATAATGTGATTTTAAAAAATACATCCCGCCGTTTGGGCCCCGTCTGTATTCATACAGCTGGGGTCTATGACCATAATGCCATTTAAATTTTTAATCAACTCAAGTTCAAGTTTAAATTTAAAAACCCACTCCCAGTTTTCTTTTCTAAATAGATCTTTAAAAAAATGTTAGTTTGGGCTCAGTTTTCATAATTATCTGAAAACAGATTAATTGGGTTTGGGGTAAATAGCCCCAAGTGGTGAGGTAAATAAAAAGTTTTAAATTTTTTTCAAAGATCTTCTTTTGTGGGCTTTTTAATAAATTGTTTTTTCCATTTAAAAACTGTTGTAGTTAAATTTAACAAAAACCCCAACTAAAAGTTTTGGATCATTTGTGGTTTTTGAAAAAAAAAATTTGAATTAAAATAACCCGTACTATCTTTTTTAAAACATCCCGATCTGGTTTGTGAGGGCCCTTTAGGGTAAAGTATTTTTTCACTTAAAAAATGAGTACAAAAAGATAAAAAAAATGGCCAAGGGTTTGCTGCTTTAATTTGTAACTTTATTTAGTACTGTAATTCTAAAAATAAAACGAAAGCAGCTTGGAATGTCAAAAAAGCAATTTTACCCCCAAAAGTAAGTAAAAACCTTTTTCCCCTTTAACAATAATTTGTGCTTGTAACTTTTTAAAAATTTTTTCATTGTTTGTGTTCTTTAAAGGGGAACAAAAAAAAATTCCCTTTGGGACCCTTTTACTTATAAATATTATATAAAAAAATTCAATCAAGTTGGGATGATTGCACTTTTTGAAAAAGTTTAAGATAAATCACTTTTCAGTAAGTAAGTTTTTCATGCTGTTAAAATTTTAAATATTAGTCCATGTTTTAATATATTTGGCCTCAATGCTAAAATCTAAAAGAGTCATCTTACTTTATATGTGAGATAATGACTTAACTCTTTAAAGGTCTTGGAACATTTAATACATACAAGTAGTTTAAATTTTTAAAAAGTCAAAAAAAATTTTTATCCCGCCGTTGGGGTTTTGGTTTTTGCCCCAAACACATTTTCTTTTCCTCTCCCTCCCCCTCTCTCACTCCACACACGCAGCACGCACGCCCCAAACACGCACACAAAGCCCCGGCACACACACACACACACACACACCACACCCCACACCCCACAACCCCACCACACAACCAAAACCCCACACCCCGCCACGCCCCACGCGCAAAACAAAACACGCACACGCACACGCGCGCACAAAAAACACACACCACAACACACACCCCACACACACAACACACACAAAACACAAAACCACACACACACGCGCGCACACACGCACGCACGCACGGGGACGCCCCGCACGGCACCCCACCCACGCGCGCGGGGCGCACACAACAACACACACACACAAAACACCTTTGGTTGTTTACAGTTTGTTGGAAAACAAAAGAAATTTTTTATTTAAAATCTTATGCCAGGTCCAAGGAAATTTGGAAAAATGTGGACACAGTTTTTTTAGTAGAAAATGCTGTCCTTTTTATTTATTTTTTTATGTCTTGGGTGTTTAAAACTTTTAGTAAACTATCTATGAGTAAACACCCAAAAATGTTTATTGGAGGGGGGTTTTCCTCAACTAAAAAAAGTTGAATTTTTGGAAATTTCCTCAAGGCTTATTTTAGGGTTATACCTTGTATTGCCCTTAAATTTAAAAGATGTTTTTATTTTGTGATGAATCGAGTTGCTTCCTATTTTTCTGATGACCTAGGTCTGTGTATTAAAGTAAAAAATACTGCTTCCCAACGATGACGCTAATATAAAATCAAAAATTAGTTAATGATGGTGTTTGCCCAAAGGATCTTAGTCTTAAAAAAGGGTAAAATTCTTGATCTCAAAATCAGCCCTTTGTTGTGATAATTTTTTAATTGTAAGCCTTTCTAACATTTTAGGATAAGTTACAATCTAACCCCAGCTGGTAATACCGTATTGAATATGTATCTTTCGCATGGAAAAGGAAATTTTTTTTTCTTGCTCTTTAAAAGTTACTATGATGTACTTCTGATGTGAAAAAACTCTTATATACATCGTCATTTTATATATTGTATTTCTTTATGGGGGAAAATTCCCGGTTTTGCAAAAAGAGAGCTTTTTTAAATGCAAAAAAAAGGCTATACGTATCGCTTTTTATTTCTGGAGTAAATTTTTTCATCATTGTAAGCCATTATTTATATGGGGTTTAAAAATTTTTAAAATTGTCATTTTGTTTTATTTGTTTTTAAACTGCTCCCATGTTTTTAAAAAAAAACTGTCATTATTCTATACATCAACCGATGTTCATTCTATAACACCACCGAGGGTTAACTTAAATTG
This sequence comes from Stictocephala bisonia, assembly GCA_035578905.1. Lineage (NCBI taxonomy): Eukaryota > Metazoa > Arthropoda > Insecta > Hemiptera > Membracidae > Stictocephala > Stictocephala bisonia. Next base: position 69,902 of record JAQJVL010002386.1, on the reverse strand, counting down.
TAGTGAGATGTAAGTTACAGTAGTATAAAAAAAGTTTTTTTAAATTTTCAAGATGTAAAAAATAAATTTTTTTTTTGATTACCTCAAACTTATTAGTTTTTTGCCATTTAAGAAAAATTTAAAACCCCTTTGAGCATGTTTTATTAGCAAAAATTGAATTTTATGATGTCGATTTAACTAATGAAAATTTAAATTAGTTTAAATTCAGTATTTGACTTTGTCATGGAATGTTTGTTTTTAGACAAAATTTAAAATTTTTGATTCTTGATTAAAATTCAAAAAATTTAAAAATTTTCCCCAAAATGCGTTGTAGGCATGTTGCTGAATACAACTTTTTTATTGTATATCACTCTAGGGGATTGGGCCTTATATCGTGGCGTTTTCTGCACATTTTCCAAAAACGCATTTTTACATGTATATTTTTAATGGAGGCAAATTTAAGGGGGGGGAATTCTTTTCAGCTTTTTATTCCCCCAAAAAAGGTGAGGAAAAGCGTGTTTTGTTAGTGACCGTTGTTATTGGTTTTAAAAAAATTTTTTTATGTTTTTATTTTTTTAACCCAAAAAAAAAAATATTTCTTTTTGTTTTATTTGGATATTTAAATTTAAATGTTGATTGCAGGGGAAAAATTTAAAAAGGGGGTTTGAAGGAAAAGGGGGGACGAAGTGCATCACAATCACTTTTTTATGGGAGCAATTTATCTTCCCCCCTAACCCTTTTTATTTCAGTAGTTTGGGGGATCTAAAGGTAGGCCCCAGGTGTAAGGTTATTTTGTTTATTAAGAAAAATAACTTTTGATATATTTTTTCACTTTTAGACAATTTTATTTTTTGAAAATATTGAAATGGCCCCTTTTTAGTTGTTAATTTTTAAAAGTGGGTCAGATCTTAAAAATTTTAAGGCACTAAAAAATTAAAAAATTTTGGGAAAATGTTGCTTGGACATCGGTTAATTTTAAAATGTACGTGTTATGGGTGGGCGGGGGGGTGGGCAATAAACTGTACGGGTAGTGGGGGGGGGTATTTGGTATTTAGTATCGCAAAAAGGCCCCTTTTCCCCTTTTTTCGATGAAAAAAATCAATTTTTTTTTTGTGAAATCTTAACTAAAAGTACTTTTTTGAATTTTCCAGAAATTTGGGCATTGAAAAAACTCAAGAATGGCCCCTGAGACGTCTAGAAAAAGAGAGAAATTTGGAAAATTTAAATTTTTAGCAATTCACCCGGGTTGTGTTTATTTAAAATTTCCCCCTGGAGGCTTTTTTGTAAAAGTTGAAACCCAAAATAAAAACATTTCCTGATTTTAGTTTTATAATTTTACCCAGAAAAAATGGTTATACGTCCCGATTTTTCCGGGGGTTTGATTTTTTTTCAAAAAAAATTTTAAATCTTTACTTTAGCAACCGTATCCCGTTTTGAAAAAGAGCAACTAGTGTTGCAACTGCCTTTACTCCACCTGCCTTTTTAATCAGTATGTTCATATGGATAATTTATTTGATGACAGAGGGGGATATCCCCCATGCCTTGAAACTGTTTGCATTTGTATATATGTACTTGGGAGATATTTAAAATTTTAAAAATTTTATTAACCCTCCAAGTTTATACGTATTTTAAATCTTTCAGTGATAGGCCTGTTTTTTGGACGCGCAGTGTTTTTTTTTAAACTTAAAAAAATTTTTAAAATACCCGTAATTTTAATTTTTTAAAATATCAAAATTTTTCTAAATTTAAAATGTGCTAAAAGGTTATGAAAAAGAAAAACTTACCCAAAAAATTTTCTTATCTTGGAAAAATTTGGGTGACCTTGAACAAAAAAAGTTCTCAAAAAATTTTTTTGTTTTTGAGTTATTTTTTATTGTTTTTAAAAGGAAACACTTTTAAAAATTTCCCTTGTATTTAAAAAGTTACACAATTTAGTTCTGAACCCCAAAAAAAATATTTAAAACTCAAGTTTATATGTTTAGTAATAAAAAAGTCATTTTTAGAAAATGTTTTTTTTACTAGCATAAAAAAAACAGAAATTTCAGGAAAAAATTTATTTGTTATTATAAAATTCCATTATAGGCCCCAAAATTTATATAGGATTGTTTAAAAATTTATTTTCAAATTGTAAAAGTTTTAAAAACTGAAAAAATATGTTTGCAGGGAATTTGAAATTATAATATTTTAATGTTTTTTAACGAAGGGGTAAATTCCCTTTTTCCCCAAATTTGACTCCCCTACAGCAGGTGCCTTTCTCCCTTTTTTGTTCCCCTTTAGGTTTTCCAGAAGTGGTTCAAACGGGCTTAGTTGACTATATTTACCCAAAAAATAAAAATATTTACAAACATTTCAAACTAAAAAAAACAATAAACGCACTTAAATTTTAACCCTTTAAACCCGGGAAAAAAAACAAAAAAAATGATATACGACGCTTTGTTTACGAAATACCCGCTGGGTGTAAATAATCAAAAATACTTTTTTCCCGGGATTTGAAAAACTTTTGCCCTAGAGTATCCTAAAGAGGAATTCTTTCTGAAAAATTTTGTTTTTAAAATATAATTGATTTCCGATTTTAGTTATTTGTTTGCGGGCCCCTTTTTTTGCGATCGGGGTCGGAGGGGAAACCCTTATCGATTAAAAGGGGGTCATTAAAGGCTCGGAACCCAATTGATATACTCGGAGGGTTAAGAGGTTGCCATTCATATTTTTGGAAAAAGGGGCCAGTAAGGCTTTTAATTTGCATATTTTAATATTTTATTTGCAAAAAAACCCCTTCTTCGCAAAAGGGAAAGGGAAAAAATTTTTAAAATATTTTAAAAAATTTTTATGTAAATTGGTTTCAATGCACAATTACTTAAACAACTCTGGCAAAAAAAAACCAAAAAAACCCTTTTATTGGGAGCCCTTTTCCTAGTTTTAAAAGGATATTAAAAAAAAATTTAAAAAAAATACCCTTTTGATACTTAGATTTTGTATTAATGTATATCATTTTTACTTTGTAAAAATTCCCGTTGGGTTTAAAAAAAAAAAAAAAAAAAAAAAAAAAGTTTTAAAACCCCTTGTTTACTTTTTCCCTTTATAAAAAAAAAAAAGGTTTTCCAAACAGTTTTTTTGGGGGGGGCCCACCCGAAAATGTAAAGCCATTAGTCAATTCCAAGAAATTTTCAATTTATTTCATAGTTTTCTAGACTGAAAAAAGGGCTACAAAAATGAAAAGAATGATTGATCCCTTTCTTTTTTTAACTTATGATTTTGTAAGAAAGGGCCCTGAGGCATTTAAATTCGCCCCTTTTTTTAATTTTCAAAGGGAAAACATTTTTATTCTATTATCTTGAGCTAGGGGGTTTTTAAAAATAACAAATATTAGAATTTTCCCGTTCTTACTTTGTTGCTTGATGTCATTGTTTTGCATTTTATAACTTTTAAAAATATTCTTTCTTTTTACAAAATTTGGTTTTTTAGTAATACAAAAAAAAGGGAAAACTACAAATTGATTCCAAATCTTAATAAACTCAATTATTATTCTAATTTTTATTGATTTCATACTGTTTATGAAAATGATATTTGTGATTCTGTCTTAAATTTGTGTAAAATCTATTTTATCGCCCATATTGTATTTTTGGGACAGTTACTCTTTAAATTATTGTGATTTTTTTTTCTTTTGATACAATTTTCATTTGTTTTGTTTTAAATGTTTTTATATTTAGATGGGTAAAAATTTTCTTTGTGGGTTTAAATGGTAGAGGGGACTAAATAATTTCCCATATTCACATTAATACCGCGGGGTTTTATAATTTTTTTTGTTTTTTTTTTATCAAATTTTTTTAAAAATTCTTATTTTGTTTGGGAAAAATTAAAAAAAATCCTGTATAATCACTTTTTTAAGAAGGGAAATCTATTTTAAGTTTTTGATTTTTAATTGTCAATATTAACTTGTTTAATATTATTTAAAAAGGAACAATTGTATATTATTTTATTTAAAATTTTCTGTATATTTTAAAGTATTTCGTAAAGGGTTGAACATTTCCAATTTTTTTTTCCTTGAGCCAAATTTTTTGCTTGGAATAAGCAATTGTTTTTTTTTTAGCAACCATTTTTAAAGTGGATATAAGTATGTAAAATTAACAAAAACCCTATCCCGTTTAAATTTGTAAATTAAAATTTTTCTGTTGATTTAAAGAAAAAATTGTTGTTTTTTTGGTACCCTTCCCTTTTTTGTAGTATAGAAAGGGAAAGTATTTTAGCTTAATTTTCTAACCTTCAATTTTGAACATTTTATGACTTTTTTTTAGTACAAAAAAAGATAACATTTAAAAGAAATTTTAAATTTAAATTTTGGGATTCATTTGAAAGATTATTTTATAAGCTTTGGGGTTTTTAGTTTAGCCCCCTAGGAAACTAGGCGTTTTTTTTCAACAAACCCAAATTTCCCGTGCGGGACCCGCCCTCCCCGTATTTATGAGAGGCCCCCCCCCACCCATAAAATTTACAAAGGGGAATACCACTGTAGGTATGGGTGGCCAGGTAGGCTAGGTACCACTGAGGGTGTATATTACAGTGTATGTTTACTCGTACGAAGGCAGACCAAGATCCTCCCATCCATGATTTTACAAGTCAGGGATTGTTAATTGATCAATTTGTAATACTTTTTTTGCTATGGGGTAAGTGGTCTGTTTTAAAGTGTGTGACAAACAGTATGTTTCATTTAACTTGTCATTGTTTATAGGTGCATGAGTTGATGTTGAAGGACAAAGCAAGAACAGAATTTTATAAAGATGTTATATTTTCAAATAAGGAACTATTTCAAGATAAAATCATTATGGATGTCGGAACTGGAACAGGTTTGTAAATTCATTATAATTATGAATACTATAGTTGCCAGTCCAAGTAATTTGGTTGTATTCAAGATTCAAAATGTCTTTATTTACATAATCGTTTAGATTAGTAATGGCGTCAAATATTACAAAGTTACTAACTATTACATTGTAAAAACATTAACTATAGAAGATTAAAATGTTATATACATTGGTCAATGATTATTAAAAGGCAAAAGTTAAAAATGTAAAATAAAATAATAAGTCAAAAGTGAAGTTAAAATAGTTAAAACAAAATTAAACATGTTGAAGAGTTAACTAACAATTTCTTTGTTACATAATTAAACTTGTAATATTATACAAGCAAATAAAAAGTAAACGGTAGCGTTACATATTATAAAACATGTAAAGTTGTATACTGTAGTATGATATATAAGGTCATGCATCATAGAAGATGAGTTGCCATGAAAGTAAGATATGACCAGTTTAAACTATTGGACTATAATATATACATGATTTTAACTAAAGGAGTGGATGAGGCAAGGCTGTTAATTGCCAGGCAGCTGGATAGCTCCCGGTATGACCATGAAGGTTTTACCCCTGTGCTACTTCCGTGGTTTGGAATTCACGATAGGCCTTTGATCTTACAAGACAAACATCAGTTCATCAAAGCAGGTGAGGGGAACTGTGTCTTAGTCGAGCATCTCTCCCTATTTATTAAAAGCCATATGAATTTTAAATTTTTAACTAAATTAATTGATTTTTATTCCTTAATACTTGCTGTTTTGCTCTTTCAGACCTCTTTTGGAAAACGAGTTGCCATGTAGGTAAGATAATGCTCTCTGTCCAGAATAAACTCACTGGAGTATTATTAAAGTACATGGAAGATGTTAAGGAATCTTTGCGGTATTGCTCCTGCAGACCTCTCATGGAAAAAAACTTGTAAAACAGTATTATAAAAATTGTAGTTGATTTCAAATCCCACCTTTCTATAAGATCATTCAAGGAAGTAAGTGAGCTGAAATCACACAAACCATTACTCGAGCCAGATAAAAGATAAATGTTGATAATGTTTCTATGACTTCAGTAGTTTTTAAGATTTTAATAAAGATTATAAGATTTTTTGTAATTTGTATATTACTCTGACACTATTCATTGTATTATGTTCGAACTTTTATGAATAATGATAATTTTGATATTAAATTGATTAATTTATGATATTATTTCATTTGTCTGTTGAATAACATTTTTACTTTCTCCCATATGCGTTAGCATAGAGAAAGTATTGTATTGTCCAAAAAACGTTTTTTTTACAAGTTGGTCTAAAAATCAATTTTAAGGTCCCCTGGACCCAAAAAAATGTTTAAAAAAATGTTTTGATGTCTGTGTGTATATGCAGTTTGCTGGAGAAAAAACGGATGGATAAATTTTTCTGAAATTTTGTATGTAGGTAGGTGTATATCCAATATTTCCAGACCATTTTTCAGTTATTTGAAATTTTAGTTTTTTTAAAAAAAATTATAGGCAAAAATGTACAAAAATGACATTTTCTCAAAAACGGCTATAAATATTTTGATTACATTTTCAGGAAAGATGTAAATTACAATTTGAAATATTTTATTAAGAACCTCATGTCTCTAATTGGACTAGTTTTTTAGTTATGGCAAAAATACATCTTGGGGAATCACACTGGTAATTTTCAAAGTTTTAATTTTTTGATGTTAAATATGGGGGAAAGTTTGTGCCAATTCTTTGGAACCATTTGTTATAGTCTAAATTTAAAAAAACTAATTAATTCTTTTTATAACTTTGTAAGTAAAATATTTCTAAAACTGTATCTCATAATTTTAAAGATAGAAGTGTAAAGCTGGTAATTGATGAATCTGGTAGGATATTGATATATACTATAATATATGAGTAGAAAAGGCGTAGCTATTGGGCTATTAATAAATGGAGCTTTCTGAGGAACAACTCAGTTAGTGACTATGACTACATAGGTCATCCACATTCACCCTATAGTCACGTAATTATTCATATTCCCCTTAAAATACACATAAAGTTGTGTCTGCATCTCATATCTAAAAATTAATTATTAGGACTGTATTTGGAAGATTTTTAAAACTAAAATTTAAATTGGGTAACTACTGGCCCTCATCTTGAACATAAGTGAATCAGGTAATTTAGGATGGACCAGGGTTTGTAGGTAGTGGCAGTGGGAGATTTCTGTAGGGCATTTTACAACTTTTACAGCATTGCGATTTTGTTGTCAATGATGAGGATGAAGTACGCTGAGAACTTCTCAAGGTTTAGGTCCAATCACTGATTTGAATTCAATATGTTATGAGTTCTAACATTAGATTTTGAGCTTTCACATGTAAATCAGCTAAAACAGTCTTGATCTGGTTTTAAATCACCACATTCCATTTATTGTTTGTCTCAAACTACAATTAAACTGAATTGCCAGTCTTACAACATTTATAGAATCCTTGCTTGTTCAAGTTGTCAGTCTTTTAAGAACAGTAAACCACATTTATTTTTTCTTTCAGCATTGATTGATTCAAAATACTTTTTTTATTTATTAGGCCTATTTCATTTTGTTTTTCTGTTTGCGGCTCTAGCCTACGCACAGGCTGTTCGCCCATGTATTTCCATAGTATATTATTATTATGTAGGAATTTCAAATTTTTAAAATTTATCTTTAGTTATTAGAAATCATATTTTTCATGTATTACTTTAGTTTTTAGTCACTTATATTCTGTAATCTGTGTAATTCTATGTACTGAATTTTGAAAATAAAATGTATTTCAATCCAATTCAATTCAATTTAAAGCCTAAAATTAAAAATATTTGGTTCTATAAATAAATAAATAAACAGTAAAGTATAATCTATTTAGTATGGATCTCATGAAGACGAATCTAAAATAAATTGTAAAAGTATAATAACAATTTGTGTTCATAAGTGTAGGCAACTGAAAGATATATCCCATTGTCAAAATAATATATTTTCAATGCTTCTATTATTATTTCCTTATTTATTGCAATTGAAATGTTAATAGATCAATTCTTATTTTAGGTATACTATCTATATTCTGTGCCCAGGCTGGAGCCAAGAAAGTCTATGCAGTAGAAAGAAGTGAAATTGCCAAATTAGCAGCTGATATAGTCAAAGAAAATAATTTGACAGATGTAATTGAAGTGAGTATCTATGTTTATGCAATGCATTCAAAGTGGTAAGTTAATACGTTAATGATAGATCATTCATGTATATAGTGCGTTAGAAGAACTGACATGTATGTATGGTCAGAATACCATAATTAGCAGCAGCTAATGTAAAAGTAGTTATGTTCCAGCTAAGTCCCATTTATAACGAAACCGCATATTTGAGGAGTATTGTATAGCTGCATTAGAATACTAACAATCCTCTCATAAAGTGCAAATAAATATATTCTTCACAACAATGGCAAATTAAAACCAACTATAATTGAGTAGGTTTGGAAAAATAAATATACTTTGAAATAAAAAAAAATATTTTTACTGAATATAAATTGTACTGTTAAATCCTCTTCCTGGACAAATTACCTCGATGTAGGCTGGGAATGAAGCCAGCTGGCTCTCGAAAAAAGTCTATTACAAATTGTTTTAGTGAAAAAAAAAAATACAAACTAGAAGCAGGTTAACTATCTCAACACATATTAATGGCATCATATGTGCCATAGAGCATATATAAGACCTTTGAAATGGTTTAACTATATAATATACTGAATCTCAATGTCCACAAGTGTGCCACTCACTGTCCTGGAAGAGGTTAATAAAGAAAATAAATATGTAATACAATAAGCGATTAGAAAACAATAAAATAATACTGTAGATTTAAATACAACATTTTCTTACTGATAAAATCTCTGCAGCTGTCATGACGGGTGGTTCAACTTGGTTGATGAACATGGAGGTGTATGAGACAAACAACTTGTCAAAATGCCCCTGCACTAAAGTCTGTTTGTCCGATTCTGGCACCTTAGCAGGTTTTGGGAATAACGCTTTTATCGATATTCCAAACTTTCCTCTTATCCTTAGCACATTCTTCAATATTCCGGTAATTAAGTGCATTTTTTATCACTGAAAAGCCTTATTTCTTTACTGATTGAGGTTTTAACTCTTTCATGTTCTTCTTCCTTATTGGAAACATCATAGATCTTAACAAGATTCACGTTACTGAGGGCTTCCTTTAATTTGATTAACTCATAATAATAAATGTCTTAATTTGCAAAATATATTTACAAAAGGGCAAATTTAAAGCCACTAGACCATTTCTTACAATTAACCCTAAATCAGTGAGACTGGGAGGTTAGTCGATTGAAAGAATCAGCCCTTCATTGAACTCCGGGAAAACAAAGCTATTTGCCAAACAGTGAGATGGGCGAACAGCCTGTGCGTAGGCTAGAGCCGCAAACAGAAAAACAAAACGAAATAGGCCTAGTAAATAAAAAAAGTATTTAAATCAATCAAAGCTGAAAGAAAAAATAAATGTGGTTTACTGTTCTTAAAAAACTGACAACTTGAACAAGCGAGGATTCTATAAATGTCGTAAGACTGGCAATTCAGTTTAATTGTAGTTTGAGACAAACAATAAATACAGTACAAGTAAACGTCATACAACACAAATTTATTACAATATAAGCACAAAATGCACAACTATATTACAATACAAGTACAAAATGCACGAATATTATGGTGATCGATTTCGGTGAACCTCGCTCACTTTCCTCAGACCAGAGGGATTCACAAAAGAATTCCGTACTTGTATATACAGTACAAGTACGTGCATTTTGTACTTGTATTGTAATATATTTGTGCATTTTTGCTTATATTGTAATACATTTTTGTTGTGTGACGTTTACTTGTACTGTATATATACCAACACGTATTATGCTAATTAAAAAACTATTTAAACAATAAATGGTATGTGGTAATTTAAAACCAGATCAAGACTGTTTTAGCTGATTTACATGTGAAACAGCTCAAAACCATACTTGGGATTAACGATTAAAAATAATTAACGATTAAATTTAATCGCTACTTTTCTTTTAACTTTTTAACTTATTCGTTAGTTTTGGTAATGTTTAACTTCTAACTTAAATTAGTTGAAAATTTGGCTAGCGGTTGAAGTAACTCACTTAGTTTTTCAAATGTGATAAAAGGTGCCATTTGGTCCGAGGAATGTGGACTGGGGAGAAAGTATCTAAAACTCAGGTCAAAGACCGATTGTTTTCCTCATCCGCCAATTGTCACTGACAAGCAAGGTCACTGTTTTGAAGACACACCCCCTCCCCTTTACTCACATTTTACTGCCTTATAAATAAAAAAGGCGGACCAAACAAGTATACCATTGTTGTGGGATTGACTTGTGTCCCTGGGGTGATTATTTCACTTGACTAGTTTATGTATAGGGATAAAGTTGAGATAGTCATTTAGTTATCTTGTTTTAAATCAACGTGTTGGGCCTAAGCTTGTTTATCTTTCATAAACTCTAATACTGTAATTTTACCTGTTTACCCATCTATCTGTATTATTAATTAGGAAAATCAGTTGCATTTTGACGTTAATGCTGTCAATACTTGATTAATTGATCATTACATATCTTACTTATACTTACTTATACTTATATATGAGACGCCGACCAACGTTGTTGGTATTTTAAGGCGAATATGAATGGTTATATGAGTGTAGGATGAGTGTGGATGAGTGTAGTCTGGTTACTATCTGAGTTCGACCGTTCCTCATAAAGGGCAATTTATCAACAGCCCAACAGCCAGGGCTTTTTTTTTTTTTTTCCAATTCAATTCAAACATTCCTCATTCAAAGTTTCAAGAATCAAGAATATTTATTTGCCATTAAATAAACAATAGGTTTACAATAGGCATCGTCAGTCATGCCAGTATTATTAACCTAATTTAAAATGTCCATAAGGCCCATATCACAGGTTAAGTATTCTTCCAAAGTATAAAATGCTTTTTTCTTGAGCCAGCCTGATACAACTATGCTAAACCTCTTAAAAGGTAATACTCTTACAGCTAGTGGTAACTTATTGAATAAGAGGAGCCGTTGGTATTTGTGACTCTTATAATATTTAGCTAGTCTAATGTTAGGTTTAGTTAGATTCTCTCTTTGTCTAGTGTTGTAACTATGTACAGAGCATTGATCAGAAAAAACATCAATATTTTTCTTTACAAAGATCAGATTAAAATTTATATACAGACATGTAAGTGTCATTATGTTAAAATGAGGGAAAATATTTCTACAAGAGGCAGTTAAGGATAGTCCAGCTATAATCTTAAGCGCCTTTTTTTGCCATACAAAAGCTTTTTTTGCTGATGCTGAATTGCCCCATAAGCATATACCATAAATCAAATGAGTATGAAACAAACCAAAATATGTCATAACTAACACATCTAAACTGACACAATTTTTTAATTGTCTTAAAAGACAGGTTACTCTTGCTAATTTTTTACATAGATTATTTACATGTACATCCCAACAGAGTTTACTATCCAGATAAATACCAAGCAACTTAACAGGTTTAAACAAGGCATCATCTAAGTTCAAGTGATTTTTTAGAGAGAAAATTAGATGCTCAGTTTTACTATTATTTATAACTAATTTATTGGCTGAATACCAGGTTTCCGCTTCTTCTAAAGATCTATTGAGTTTTTCTTTAACCTTAAAAATATCAACATCTGAGTGGACCAGCGTAGTGTCATCAGCATACAATACAGAAAACGAAGAAACATTACAGCTAAAGTCATTAACAAAAACAAGAAACAGAAAAGGACCTAGAACCGATCCCTGCGGACACCTGCATGAACCTCACAGAAATCTGAACAATTGTTTTTTATCTGGACCATTTGTTTTCTATTGTTAAGGTAACTTTCTATTAGATTCAACTCATTATTTACAATTCCATAAAATTCCAATTTTTTACAAACAATCACATGAGAAACGGTATCAAAATAAATAAATAAATAAATAAATAAATGATTTATTGCGTAGAACATAGTACAAATATGCATTGCAATCGTCAAGCTATCCATTATTGCTATTCGCTATTGTTTAGCCATTCATTCTTCCATCGAGATCCCTTTCAAACATACAAAACACGTTAATACACGCATTCATCTCATGAACCCACTCAGTAGCCTAACCCAATAAATTTCGCTAGGTCTCCCAGTTGTGTGCCATAAATTCGTCTAAGCTGTAGAATGCCTCTGCAATCAGCTTTGCTTTTAGACGAGATTTAAACGCCTTCAGCGTGGGGGCACTTTTAATTGAATTTGGCAATTTGTTGACAAATTTTACTCCTGCCTGTACAGGCAGTCGCTCATAAACTACCGTTCTGTGCCTCCCAGAACGGTAGTCGCCCCTGCCTCTAGTGTCATAAGAGTGTATGTCGCAACCTCTTATAGCATGACATTTTGATTTGAAAAAGAGACAAGTTTCCAAGATGTAGAGGCAGGGTAATGTCAACAAATTCAGATTTTTGAATACTGGCTTACACGACTCTCTTTGTTTCAATTTTGCAATTGTTCGCAACGCTCTTTTTTGGAGGATGAAAACTCTTGAGAGGTTTGAGTTTGAGCATCCACCCCACACAGTCAGTCCGTAGGAGAGATGAGGGTAGATGACTCCGTAGTACGCCGTCATCAGAACCTGAGTCGGGCAGTACTCTGATAGTTTTCTCAAGACATAAATTCCTGAGGAAAGTTTTGAGCAAACATGGTCTACATGGCAATCCCACGTCAAACCTTTATCAAGATGTATTCCGAGGAATTTGGTTGTGTAGACCTCTTCGATCTCAGTTCCATCTAACATGACCGCTAGACTGTCTAAGTCTTTTTGGTGCAAAGAGAATTTAATGAAATTTGATTTTGTTGGATTGGTTTTGAGGTTGAGCTCGTTGAAATGTTGAATGGTGCTGTTGAGCTCCACGAGAGCAATTTGCTTGAGTTCTTTGATTGAGTTCGCTTTTAGACAGAGAGTCGTGTCATCTGCGTACTGAACAATGTGTCCGTTTTGTACAGATGTGCCAACATCATTGACGTAGATTAAGAAGAGAAGCGGACTAAGTATGGACCCCTGCGGAACTCCATAGTTCAGTCGCCTCTCTCTCGATCTAGCGTCAGATATTCCAACGAATTGCGTTCTATTACTGAGATACGATTCAAGCCACCTGAAGGGCACTCCCCGTATCCCGTAATATTCCAGTTTGTGAAGAAGTGAAGTGTGATCAACACAGTCGAAGGCTTTTGACAAGTCGAGAAATACACTTAGTGTCTCTCTTCGACCTTCAATTCCCTCTGTTATCATCTCGACCAGACGGACGACCGCGTCTGAGGTCGATTTACCGCTTCGGAAACCGAATTGGTTATTTGATAACAGAATGTGCCTTTCCAGAAACTCCACACAACGTGTCAGGAAAACCTTTTCAAAAATTTTGCTCAGGATTGGTAGGATTGAGATTGGGCGGTAATTTTGAGTGGAAAGAGGGTCGCCTTTTTTGAAAATTGGGAAGACTTTTGCAGTTTTCAGTGCAGACGGGAAAACCCCCTTGCAAAAAGAAAGGTTGATCAAATGCTCCAAAGGTCTCAGCAAGTGTCTATAACACTTTTTGAGAAGCCATGTGGACATATGACCTGAGTCGTTTGACTTTTTTGATTGGAGGTTTCTGATTACCTGGTCTACTTCAAGCTGTGTGACTAGAGCCAGAGACATTGAGACGACTGGACTTTGCACGGAGGAGAGGGTATGACGCGAAGTTGGACCAAGTCCTTGATCAATTCCAACCGAGGCGAAAAAACTCTTGAATTCATCTGCAACCCTTAGAGGGTCTTTGATGCATTCATTTCCAATCTGTAGTTCAATTGGTCTGTCAGTCTGTGAGATTTTATTGTTTATGATGGCCCATGCTGTTTTAGAAATGTTTTTTGATGCGAGCAGAGCTTTGTTTACATCATAAGCCTTTGCAGCTCGGATGACTTTCCTATATATCCTTTTGTAATTTTGAAAAAAGTGTATGAAACCTTCGTTTAATGTGCGCTTTTTTATTTCTGAGTAAAAAAATAATTTTTCTCTCGAGACTAGGATACCTTTGGTAATCCATGTGCACATTTTTTCCCTCGGTTTTTGTTTGATTTTTTTCAGGGGACAGCTCACGTTTAGATGATAATTTAGGGTAGATTGAAAACATTGAAATTGATTTTCTACGGGATCGTGAAAATTTAGAAAGTGCCAACTCTCCCTAGAAAGGAAGGAGTTGAGGAGTGCAACATTCGCGGGCCGTGTGTCTCTGATTGTTTTTTCTTTAATTGGATCCCGTTCTGGTTCATGGCCGTCAATGATGACTTGTTGGCCATGGTGGTCTGAAATGGCTGTGTTGATCACCGAAACCCTCACGTTAGTCAGGTTTGTTATGACGTTGTCAATAGAGGTGGCTGACGTATTTGTCACTCTCGTTGGTGAATTGATCGACCAAGAAAGGTCAAAGGATTTGAGCAAGTCAGCGAATTTCCTTGTCATAGGGCAACGGAGGTCTAAGACGTTCACGTTGAAATCCCCAATGACAATGAAGTTCTGAGTTTTTTTTGACACTACCGACAACATCATATCAAATTTGGACAGAAATGAATCAAAATTTCCACTGGGAGACCTGTATAGACCAATGACAGTCAGTGGTTGTGACGAATGACTTCCGATCCGTACCCCTGTTGCTTCAAAATCCTTGTCTGCGGTCTCGGTCAGTCTGTAAGGGGTGGACGTGAAGTTGATTTTTGAAAATATTGCCACACCACCGCCTTTTGCGGTCGTGCGACAATAGTAGTTAGCCAATTGGTAATTTTGAATTTTGAAGTGATTGACTGTACTGTTGTCGAAACCGTGTTCGGTGACAACAAGCACGCCAGGATCGAGTTCCTCGCACATGAGTGATAACTCATCCTCCTTGTTGGTTGCAATTTGTGCATTTTGATGCACCAGCGAAATCAATGGTTACGTCTATCTTGGTGTCCTCAACCCACTTGAAGTCCCCGTAGGGCATATACTGACTCATGGCCCATCCGTATAAATTGTTTGCATCTAAGTATGTAAGGTAAGTGGTTGGACTGTTATTATCATAGCCCTTCACAAACTTGTTGTTGGCTTTGGCATATCTGTGGGAGCACTGGGCGACTCCTCCTCTACATGGTAACATTACAGTAACTATCCTTGATTATATTACGTACAAATATATTTCTCATATACCCACTCCTCGTCACGCGCACTTTTTGAGCTAGTAAATCGCAATCCTCATCATCCTATCAAAATATACTGTAATTAGCTAAATGAAATCTATACACTACTTGTGTCTTACACTTTAACCAGATGTTAAACCTACCCGCCCACCCTTACACGTACTGTAGTACAGATCCAGCCGTACACGTACAGTGTTATTTACCCAACCGCCCACCCATACACGTACAGTGGTATTGACCCACCCACCCACCCATACAGTACAGTGGCATTGTGTCATTGTCAATAACAATGTACGTGTATGGGTGGGTGGGTGGGTCAATACCAATGTACGTGTATGGGTGGGTGGGTGGGTCAATACTAATGTACGTGTATAGGTGGGCGGGTGGGTCAATAACAATGTACGTGTATGGGTGTTCGGGTGGGTCAATAACAATGTACGTGTATGGGTGGGCGGGTGGGCATTGTGGCAATATCACTGTAAGTGTATGGGAGGGCGGGTGGGTCAATATCACTGTACGTGTATGGGAGGGCGGGGGGGCAATATCATTGTACGTGTATAGGAAGGCTGGTGGGTTAATACCACTGTATGTGTATGGGTGGGCGAGCGGGTGGGTCAGTAGCACTGTATGTGTATGGGTGGGCGGGCGTATGGGTCAATAACACTGTTTGTGTATGTGTGGGTTAATGAAGATTGTAGCACTATCTAACTTTAAGACATTTCTTTTAACATTTTTTTTAAATACCACTGTACGTGTATGGGCGAGTAGGTGGGTCAATACCACTGTATGTGTATAGGGAGGAGGTTACTTCATGTCTGCATGTCTTGTAAAAGTGATCATTTTTACAATCAAAAGCTTTGCTTAGATCTACTAGGCTAGAACCCACAATTTGCTCATTCTCAAAGCCATTTAATATACAATCTACAACTGTTTCAACTGCATTAGCAGTGGAGTGATCAGGCCTGAAACCAAATTGAAAATTATAAAGCAAGGAGTTATTGACAAAGTACTCATAGAGCTGATTAACTAAACAAGATTCTATTATTTTGCTTAAGATTGGAACAATTGTAATAGGCCTATAATTTTCTGGGTTTTGGACATCCCCTTTCTTAAATATTGGGGTGACCTTGGATATTTTTAAGCAGTCTGGAAAACATCCTTGTACAAGAACCAAGTTAATAAGAAAAGTTAGTGGTAACAGAATTTCATTCATCACATTCTTTATTATATTATTCGAGATACCATAAATATCTTCACTCTGTGAGTTACTCATCTTGCTAATAACTGACTTAACTATTTTTACATCAACAGGTTTCCATTTAAATTCACAGTCAAAATTAGGCCTATGTGTACAATTAGATAAGATTTCATTATATTCTACCCTATTAACATTGGTGGTATTACCCTGATCACCACCAGCACAGACATTTACAAAAAAATTATTCATCTCATTAGGCGAGATTGGTATTTTAGGTTTGGCCGCAATATCAAGCCTACACTCCCTCTTAGCAACCGTCCAGGCCGCTTTACAATGATTTTTAGAGTTAGCAATATATTTGTCATTTGCAACTATCTTAGCCTTATTAATACTTTGGATATAATGTTTTTTAAAGCGTTTAAAATAATACTTATCGTCTATGCTCCCCGTATGCTTCCATTTATCATAAAGCGCTAAGAGTTGACTACGCAACTTATGCAGTTCATGAGTAAACCAACTTAGGCCTACTATTTTCTTTGGTTTGTTTCTCACAGATATTTTTGGGCAACAGACATTAAAATACATGGTCAAAATACTTAAAAATACATTAAAGGCAGAATTTACATTATCAGCATGGTAACATTCTTTCCAATTAGCACCACTCAAACACTCCCTCAGATTATTTAGCCTATCTTGAGAGACAAGGCGTTTAGCTCGCCTCTCATCGGCCGCTAGCTGTTTTTTAGTAGAGCTAGGCTTCTTTTGACCAGGTATTGTTTCATTGTCAAGTCTCATCCCAACCCAAACACCTGCATGATCTGATATAATGTCCTGTTCCAGCAAAGAAACTTCCAACATATCAGCAGACATATTAGTGGCTACATTATCCAGGCACGCTTTGTACCTAGTTGGGGAGACATTAGTGCAATACATGTCAAAAGATCTAAATTGTCCTGTTCAAAAGTAGTCGGGAAAACCATTTAAATGGTTAATCAAACCAACATTTCCTCAAATGTTTACTTTATTTTAAATTAGGCTTACTAGGTAAAATCAATCAAATTATTATCAAATCAATTATCGAAAATAGTATGAATAGATCTGCTTTCACTCACTTATAGAGTGAGTATATTTTGTTCAGTTTTTGTTTACGCTGATCCCCATACTTTCTTATCAGTGATCCTTCCTTATCATCTCCAGCCTGATAAATATCACCTGGAGTTAACATGTCAAGATATTAATTTGGCCTTTCTTACTATCTGTGCCAATAAAAAAAATGTTTTGTTATCGTGAATTTCCTATAAGATAGTTATTGATTTTTTAAAGTATAGCTTAAAAATGTAAAACTTTAATTTCAAAGACTTATGTCAGTTTTGTTAATAATTTTAGAAATCAAATTAAATATTTAATTTTTAAGATTCCGGACATTATATAAAAAAAATTACTGTAGAAATTGCCATAGTCTAATTAATAGTATTGCATAATAATGTATTATAAATAGGCCTATTTATCTAAGATATTATAAATAATAAAATATAATGCAGGTTAAGTATTTGTTTATGTATATTTTACTGTTCCAAAACTAACTTTTAACTTTCAATTTCAGTTAATTTTCTAATAATTTAACTTTAATCAGTTAGTTTCAATTTATTCTAACTTTTAACTTCAATTAGTTACTTTTTTAGAGTATTAACTTTAACTTTATTCAGTTAAAAAAAATTATTAACTTCCCCAAGTATGCTCAAAACCTAATGTGAGAACTTATAACATATTGAATTCAAATCAGTAATTGGACCTAAACCTTGAGAAGTTCTCAGCGTACTTCATCCTCATCATTGACAACAAAATCCCAATGCTGTAAAAGTTGTAAAATGCCCTACAGAAATCTCCCACTGTTACTTCCTACGGACCCTGGTCCATCCTAAATTACCTGATTCACTTATGTTCAAGATGAGGCCAGTAGTTACCCAATTCAAATTTTAGTGTTAACAATCTTCCAAATACAGTCCTAATAATTAATTTTAAGATATGAGATGCAGACACAACTTTATGTGTATTTTAAGGGGAATATGAATAATTAAGTGGGTGTAGTGTGAATGTGGATGACCTGTGTAGTCATAGTCACTAACTGAGTTCAACTCCATTTATTAATAGCCCAATAGCTACGCCTTTTCTACTCATATATTATAGTATATATCAATATCCTACCAGACTCATCAATTACCAACTTTACACTCCTATCTTTAAAATTATGGGATCAATTTTTAGAAATATTTTACTTACCAAGTTATGAAAAGAATTAATTAGTTTTTTATTTTTATTTAGACAATAATAAATGGTTCCAAAGCATTGGCATAAACTTTCCCCCATATTAAACACCAAAAAATAAAATAATATTTTCAAAAGGGCAAATTTAAAGCCACTAGGCCCTTTCTTACAATTAACCCTAATCAATGGGACTGGGAGGTCAGTTGATTGAAAGGAACAGTCCATCATTGAACTCCGGGAAAACAAAGCTATTTGCCAAACAACCATGTAATCATCAGCTTCGTTCAAATCAACATCAGTGAATCCAACCTGCCAGCCTGTAT
Organism: Stictocephala bisonia; assembly: GCA_035578905.1. Lineage (NCBI taxonomy): Eukaryota > Metazoa > Arthropoda > Insecta > Hemiptera > Membracidae > Stictocephala > Stictocephala bisonia. The sequence continues at coordinate 51,043 of JAQJVL010002386.1, read as the reverse complement.
CCAAAATTTCTCATGAAGTTATACTAACATTGTCGTTAGCTTCTACTTCTATTTTAGCCCAAAAATCTTTCCATATAGTTGAGTTTCAGGTCATTCCAGGAGTTTTCTGTGATTCCCATTGCCATTTTCATGTTGAATAGTTTCGAAAAGTCTTTAATAGACATAATATCATTTGAATGATAAGCTTTAATTAGCAATGAAACGTCTCCTTAAGGTAAATTGGCTTTAAATGCTGAAATTAACCTAGGTCCATAGTATGTAATATGGAAATAGGCGTTTTAGAGTTAGCACTTTAATATTTTCATTCATTTCACTTATGAGGTACCTTGAAACACTATCTAATAATCATTCACTGTTATATACATACAATTAAAAACACTAGGCCTAATTTATTTATCCGTTAGATATATTCACTGTTAGATAATGAATGATTTGGTTTGCTTCAGTGATTGATGATTAATACAATTAAGGCTGATAAGATAAAATTGACTTTTAAATATTATTGATACCATGACCAAACAATACAAATAACCTAAATGGTAAATGTTAAAATCACCATTTACATCAACAATTTGTGTGACCAATGTTTTTTTACAGGTAATTCAAGAGCAAGTGGAGAATGTTAAGTTGCCTTGCAAGGTGGATGTGTTGATATCAGAGTGGATGGGTTTCTACCTACTACACGAGGGCATGTTGGACAGTATCCTGGCAGCTCGAGACCTCCACCTCAAGGAAGGTGGCCAGATGTTTCCTTACAAGTGTGTCATCTACTCCGCTCCATGTCAGCTGCCCGGTTACTTCCAACTGTGGGACAATTTCCATGGGGTCAAAATGTCAGCATTGGGTCAAGCATTGCGTAAAGGATGCCAAGGGGAACCTCAAATAACTCGTATTGCTCCATCTGACTTATTATCAGATGGTAAGGAAGTGGCAGTTTTGGACCTTTATCGAACAACTTATGACGAGTTGAACAAAATTTCGATAAAACAGTTTGTTGCAGTCAGTAAAAGTGGGGATTATCAAGGAATTTGTTTGTGGTTTACTGTTGAATTTCCATCAGTTGATGGAAAGGAGAATATGATTCTTTCGACATCTCCTAAGAGTATGAAAACACACTGGAAACAAACAGTAATCGTTCTTCCAGTTCATGTGGAAGTTGAGGAAAATGACCCTGTAGCCTGGGAGCTGATCTTGGAGAGGAACAGCATGAATCATCGTATGTACAACATACACTTGACGATGTTGGACCCTGAAACTGAGACACATCCAATGCCTTGTGATTGCAGTTTTATGAAGTGTAAGGTTATCAAAGCATTTATTGCTCAACAAGCCAATGAAGAGGACTCATTGATAGATGTCTGTGATATAACAACTGATAATGCAAATGATTAAAGAATTTCCTGATATTATTTTTCCCTTACACAAATGACCTCTTACTCTTTCTTTGTAAGTAAAAATAAAATAACATTGAAATGTGATGTAGAAAATAATGTATCATTAAAAAAAATAATATCCTCTTATGAACCAGTACAATATAAAATAAGACATGACTCATTTGGGAGGATTGCAAGAAGAGGCTTTATGTTTCCACAAGTATTTTGAGTTTGTCCTGTTTCTCCTTAAGGCTTTTATATTGTAAAGAGATACTTCTGCACCATATGAACACAAAATGTTTAATGATTAAGACCAAATATGTTAAAACTATATTTCACTTTGCATAGCAATGAGAATAAGCAATCACAATTTGATTGCAGTATAAGTGAATAGTATGAACTGGTATTACTAGTTTAATAATATTATTAGTTTAACTTACATTTATCCACACTATCATCCTACATCAATTCCCCTTATGAAAGATTTTTTACAAAGGTAACCTCAATTTTTAACTTGATTCTCACGAGACTGTTAAAACCAAAAGCAAAGGAGTGAAAAACATAATTGAAATCAAAGAAAACAGGTGATATGATTGTTTCCAATATTTTTTGATGTCGTGACACCATAAGATTGAATATCACAACTTGGACTCGGCACTGATAAGGTTAACATCCTGGTCTGGGAAGGTGCGGAATGACACGTGACACATATAACACTTTTTGTGATTGAAAGGTAGCATAATTATTGGATAGAATAGTGTTATGGTAGTTTTTCTACTCATAATCTGATGTTTTTTTTGTATTAAATTAATATACAACATAGGTAATATTTTTAGCTAATATAAACAAGCTTCTAGTTGTTTGGTAGCTGTCTTACGTTCCCCAGTGAATTATAAATAATTCATCTACATACATTTACAAATAATGAGAGTAATGAGAGTATGAAGTACAAATTATGTTTAGTATTTTACAGCATAGTCAAATTCAGAAACTACTCAATTTTTTGTCAGTACTGCATTTTATAATAAGAATAAGTATGATAAAATTGCCGGCGTGGTAACTCAGTGGTTAAGGGTTAGGACTGCGGGAGCCAGGTCCAAGGTTCGAATGCCCACTGAGCCAACGGTTGGTACTTCACATGTTGAATAAAGTTCACGCACAGGCTACAAGCCCATGTAAACTGGCAAGTGAAGTTAAACAAAAATTATTTATTTAAAAAAAATCTTGTTTGCTGTTTTAAGTCCAAGTGTAAGGAATAATATTTAGCGATATGATGTTGATGTTTGAATAGTATTAAAACAGGATAGCAAAAGATACATCAAAATAAATGCTAATTAATTAGGACCTTTCAAGGATTTTCATATATTTTTATCTTAGATATGAGATGCCGATATAAGTCTGTGCATATTTTAAGGTGATTATGATTGATTACATGATTGTAGGATGGGTGTGGGTGACCTGTGAAGTCTGTTTACTAACTGAGTAAAACTGTTCCTCAGAAAGGGCCATTTATTAATAGCCCAATAGACGGGAAACTATGGGACCTATTACTTTATGTGGAATCCAAACCATGTAATATTGGTCTGATTTTCAATATTGATGGTCTCCTGACATTGATTATTATTCAACAAGGACACCCAAGACTTCTATAATAGTGTCCAAGCCGATAGCAACCATTGAGCGAATGCCATGTTGGTATTAAGGCACCAAGTATAGAACCTATTGCCTACAATCTCCACAACACTGTCCGAAAGTAGCTGGGTTACAGCACTGCACCACTAGTGCCGACATACTTTACCTCTCTGTGTGATTGCCTCACCATATGGAGCATAGAAGGTGGTGCATGTACAGACTAGAAGGCTCTTGAGTATGTTTACCAACCCAGAACAACCAACGTAACAGTTGGAATCAGTGAGTATTCCATGCTCTCATATGGTGCTTTACCACTGAGACCAACACAGAAGGTACCAACATGAAACAAAGCTGTTTGAGGTCGGTTCTTGCTTTTATTTAAGGCTATAGTACCTTCAGGACTCACTAGTACTAATTCAGAATGTTAAATGTCTTTTACTGGCTTTGCAAGCAATTTGCACAGGTTTTCAATTATGATCACTGTATCTTGTTTATAAAAAAATTGCGGTTTAATTGATTCAGTGTCAGTCTTATGTATAAAAGGATTCTATTATGATCCTACTTTAGAAGTACACTTCTAAGCTTCAACTAAGGCACAAAGGATAGCCCTTCTGTAAAATACAAACACATCTTTTTTCGTGCATAAATGCTGGGTAATGAGTGTAGAAGGCCTCAGAGAATAAATAAGCAGAGGTCCCATCAAATAGTGTGATGAATGTGTTAAATAGTTATTTTTCCAATTTACCAGTGGAGTGGTAATCCAATTTTATCACCTTGTTTTTGAGTGGCTAGCACCTCATCAGTCCATCCCTTTATTCCCTCAAAATCGATAAGAATAAACAGTAATTATTACTACAGAGCTCAAAGATGTAAATAAGTTGAAATATATTTATAACTGCCACTAAGGCTTTCGCTGCAGCCATAAGAAAGGGACCTCTGTTTCTTTTTCTCTGTAGGAAGGCTCCCAAGTCCCAATTTTGTATTTAACTATTCCTTTAATGAACACTTTTAGGATTTAGGGGATGAACCGTGACCATCCACATGACATTAACTCAATTCTATTAAATAAATGCTCACTAAATCCTAATAAAAATCTTGAATCTTTTACTCATTAAATATAATAAGCCTTGATAGAAAACTTTATGAAGAGACAGAAGGAACATAAATGGGATCACCACTTACATTGGTCACAGCCAACTTGTTTATGAAAACCTTTGAAAAGAAAGCTTTGGAATCAGTCGATTTGAAACTTAAATTATTTCTTTATTCTGTGGATAACACTATTGTAATATGGCCTCAAGAAATATGGCCACTCTAAACCAGTTTCTTCAACACCTTAACTCAACTAATTTAAAAAAAACCAGTTCACAATGGAAGTTGAATCTTTATTTATTAACCCTTTCTGGACAGCCGATATTAAGGGCCAGCGTCAAAAAATTAAATTTCGTTTTTTACAGATATTTTTAATCTATGTATAAAACTTGACATAAAACATATGATTTGTACCAAATAATTATTTTAATTACAATTTTATGTTAAATAAGTTGGCTGATATATCCGCCACCCGGTTGCTGTAAATTGGAATGATGCTGATATATTAAATTCGGTTTTTTACAAATATTTTTAATCTTCTATGTATAAAACATATGATTTGTACCAAATAATTATTTTAACTACAATTTTATGTTAAATAAGTTGGCTGATATATCCGCCACCCGTTTGCTGTACATTGGAATGATGCTGATATATTAAATTTGGTTTTTTACAAATATTTTTAATCTTCTATGTATAAAACTTGACATAAAACATATGATTTGTACCAAATAATTATTTTAACTACAATTTTATGTTAAATAAGTTGGCTGATATATCCGCCACCCGTTTGCTGTACATTGGAATGATGCTGATATATTAAATTCGGTTTTTTACAAATATTTTTAATCTTCTATGTATAAAACTTGACATAAAACATATGATTTGTACCAAATAATTATTTTAACTACAATTTTAGGTTAAATAAGTTGGCTAATATATCCACCACCCATCTGTTATACAGTGGTATGCTGAGGATATATCAGCTGTAGTATGTAAGAACAGTGTGAATGCCATGTTTTGCACTGAGCACTTAAAACAGACTACTGTAAACAACAATTTTTGGCGTGAAACAGTGATCTAAGTCGGTTCTCAGCGCGAAACGAGAAACACGTCTTGGCGCCAATGGTGAGCGCTGCCAACCCACACTAAAATTTCTGATCTATTAACCCACTTACGCAATACCTAGAGAATATAACATATCTAGAATGTTTATATTACGTAATAGTGTTTATTATAACAAAATAGTGTTCATAAAACGTAGTTATGAAATGGCTGATATATCCGTCATTCGTCCGTAAAGCTAAAATAGGTGAGCTGATATATCCGCCAAATGTCCGCTACCTATAATATGATTAACTGATATATCTGTCAATCGTCCGGGAAGGGTTAATGTGGACTTGCATAATCATTCTCTGCAAAAATCTACTATCCTAAAACATTGTCAAATAGTACAACACCTTAAGGAAGAAAATTTAGGTTTGTTAAGCACTCACCAGAAGAGTGACTACAAAAGATAAGACTATCAAGGAATTAGGAAGGAATAAACCATCTACTCTGAGTCAAAAAATTTAGACGCCACTTTGTCAGTATATTACAAAAAGCTTATGAATTCCTTAAAACATAATTTGTAAATTGTCTGTTAAGCTAAGTCCAATGCTGAGAAAGTAAATCTATCTGGAATGTTGATAATGGATACAAAAGTAATGATGCTATACAAAACTTCAAAATTCATTGTGTTTGAATGATAAAACCATCAAGGACTCTTTCCAGGTGGCAAACATATTCAACTTATGTTTTTCGTCTACATTATAAGCAGCTCATTCAGTCTAATTTTCAAATCCAATAAATTTGCTGCCCCACAAGAAATAATGGAAAAAATAAAAATCATCTTCAAGACTGGACAGAATTTCTCCAAGATTATTAATATATGTAACTGGTTTGTTATCATCTCTCTCACGTATAGTGAATCTATCTATCCTTTGAACTGGGCGTGTTTTCACTTCTTCTGGAAACAGCTATCATCAAACTTCAACATAAAAAGGAGGCAAAAATAACTGCAATAATTTGAGACCAGTCTCACTTATTTCTCCCTTTTTGAAATAGTTTGAACATATTTACTTAAACGGGCTGTTATCATTTATGGGATATATAATATTTTTTATCACCAAGACAATTCGGGTTTTCAAGGGAAAAGTTTACAATTGATGCAATTAACATTGTCTCACCTATTGTGCAAGCTCTTGATCCTGGTAATTCTGTGGATAGAACATTGTTTATCTAAGGTCTTTGATCTTATATCATTTTCATGATATACTATTTCAGAAAATCAAGCAATTGGCGTTAGGAGTTAGCAACTCATGGCTTGCATAGTCCATTTTTGGTTGGATTTTGGTTTTAGATAACTATAAATATAAGTTTTAATAATGTACACATACAAATGCCAACACGCAGGCCCCAAATGGCTTTGGCCTTGTTGCTCTGGCAACCCCCTTGTCGGGTTGGATATCAGTGAACACAGTAAGTTTATTTAAATATGATACCACCACAACAAATACCACTTACAGAAATAAATTGATAAACATGCTCTTTAAGATTTTAAGCCCATTACTACTCGTATACTAAAGAAAAATAAATTGAAATTGTTTAAGACATATTTTCTTGGTTTTCTGCAAATTAAATTTATTTGGAAAAAAAAGTAAATGAGTAAAATTAAGACAACATTTGAAAATAATGGTTATTTATTACTATGATTATAAAATGAATATTTGAAATGTTATGTATAAAATTAATTGGATTTTGCATACAGATTTGGGTATTTTCTTTCAGGATCATATTTTTTTGTAAATGCTTTCCAATCTTCAGCCCTCTTCTCTTGCATGTATGTTACAATTTTCTTGGCCGCATTTTTTTGTTTGTCTGAACATTTTGCACATTGTGATTTGATTGCATCTGGTAGAGCACCTGGACAAACATTAAAAAATACACTAAATATTTAATTAAAATAAATGTATAATTAACAGTACTCATTTGAAAGGAAATGGAACTAAATGTCTCATCATTGCCTGATTGAAATTGTGATTCAGTACATCAAAATATAAAGAAACATTATGATTCAACCATGAAATCTGGTAAAATATATATTGATTAATATAGTAAGAATCAACTATTTGTTCAGTTTACATATACATGTATACATCCAAATGAAGCAATAAAGACATATTTACCTTTAAAATATTTTGTTCTAATTAATGAATATTTATTCTATTTTAATCTTATTAATATACTTTTTAATGAATAAATAAGAAATACGTTTAAAATTTTTAAGATATGTTTTTTAGGGAAAATTCTGCAAATGTTGTATGAAAAAAGCAGAGTATTGAAATACAGTATTAGAAAACAAATAAAATAAAATTTTGCTTACACTCAAGAAGTGATTGTCATTAATTTTCATAAAAGTCTGGTAAATTATGTAATATGATACATGATAATGTATTAAACAGTTTGCTATTTAGTAAGACACCTCATGAAGTAAATTCTTAGATATAAGACGCCAACACAACTTTGTTCATATTTTAAGGCAAATATAAATGATAACATGAGTGTGGATGACCTGTGTAGCCTGGTTACTAACTATTTGACTGTTCCTCAGAAAGGGCCATTTATTAATAGCTCATTAGCCAGGGCAACTAAGGGACCTACATCTTTACGTGGAATTCAAACTACTTAGTGTGGGTCTGATTTTCAGCTATTTGAGCTGCCTGTTGAACAGTACAACAAACGATCAATGGAATAACAAGAACAGCAATATCGCCGCCACTAGCCATGACTCGGAGTGTCCCCCAAGGTTCTGTATTTGGTCCCGTTTTATTCATTTTATTTACTAGTGACATACTTAATTACATTGAACCACACTGTTATCCAGTCATGTACGCTGATGACACTGTTCTGACTACCTCTCACAAATCGATTGAATTCCTTGAGATTAACTCTTACATAGCAATCAACATGGCTCATCAATATTGCATTGAAAATTACTTGGTCTTCAATCAAGCAAAAACTCAACACATCATATATGGAAAAAACAAGGACAGAATAGCAACCCCATATGATTTTCAAATTTCTCAAAATAAAAAACACCTTGGACTAATACTAGATGATCATTTCTCTTGGAACTTCCAAATGTTTTTCCATATGTTTCCATAGTTTATAATATTTTTAACTAAATAACTGTAACAAAAATAAACTGGTGATTAAACTATACCAAGCACTATTAAATCGATTAAGAACTGAAGACAAACACACCTCAAAGTCAACTAACTCACCTTATTTATTACTGAAGAAACATTTTTTATCTGGAAACATCATTGAGACGCTTGGGTCTCATTCGGTTACACCCCCCCCCCAACCATACACGTACAGTGGTATGAACCCACCCACCCATACACGTACAATTAAATCTTCTAAATGGTTATATTTAATTTTTATAAAGTTGTGTTGCAATCTATTTGGTAGTCATGCTCTCTTAAAAACTATTACATATTTGATAGGTAGATGCTAATTGGAGGTTTTCCAATGATTCAAGTGTTTAAGAAACAAACACAACGTTTCAAAACACGTATTACAACCCACCCGCCCGCCCATACACGTACAGTGCTATATTACTATATCTGTGTCATCAACTCAGCACTGCACTGTTTGCCCTAAGGGAATAAAATCTACAAGTACTCTGGCAGCCACCAGAACAGCTTATCACGCACTGTTTGAAAGCAGAGTACGATATGGAATTATACTTTGGGGAGCATCTTCTAATAACAACCTCCAGAGAGTAATGATTCTACAAAAACGGGCATTAAGACTGATGGCTGGTATTGCACCACGGGATAGCTGCAGAGAAGCATACAAACATCACAAATATACTCACCATCACATCTCTCTACATTCAAGAAGTCATTATGCATGCTGTTAGTCTAAACTTGGTTCGTAACAACCAACATGGCCGAACAACAAGAAATGGGCTAGACTTCAACCTACCTGCTCACAGGACCGCTCTGTTTTCCAAGAAGCCATCGTACGCTGGGGCAAGATTGTATAATGCGCTGCCTATTCAATTAAAGAGAGTAGAAGACAAGAAGCTCAAGAAAGAACACAATCGATGAGTTCCTGGTCCAAGCAAGTAATCGTGACAACATTGGACAACAGACAGGGAATGAAGAACTGCCGAAACCAACTAATTTAGCAATTTTATTATACAGATTATTGTATACTTATATTTATTTGTTTTGACACTCATTGTACTGAAATTGACGCCTGTTCTAAACTTGATGTTTAAGAATAAAGCTTTCTGATACTGAGTTCTCTCCCCTACACAACATCCGGACACTGATTATCACTCAACATTGTCACACCAGACTTCTGTTGTGGTGTCTACATTGCTGGCAACCATTGAGCGAATGCCATGTCAGTATTAAGAGAACCAAGAATTGGAACCTATCGCCTACAATCTTCAACATTTTTTCCCATGTAGCTGAGTTACAGAACTGCACCACTAGTGCCGATAAATGACATTTGGATGAGCAATTTTAAGTTTACTTTCATTAATTATAAAATTCTATAATAGTACATACTTACCTAAAATAATTAGTATCATTATTATTAACTTTTTAAATAATATGAAAAATGAAGCCCTAGAAATTGGGTCTATGGTTTTTAATTGGGAAGTTTTTACCAGGATACAATTACCAGGAGACTGAAATTGTTTTTGATATACCTCTAGTTCTTCTGCTGCTCCTCATTTTTTTGGTTACCATGCATTATGGCAATAACAGATATAAAGCATAGGTATTTGAAATATATTGTTATTAATCTAGTAATATTATAATCAACTCTTTATCCTGCAAGAATCGCTATAAGAGGTTGGAAGGTAAATATTGTTTTGTAGAGTTAATAAGAGGGTCCAACAGGAGTTGTTGGAAACATGTCTAGCCATATCACTCTACATTGAGTTAAGGGTAGGGTTGCCATATGTTCGTATTTTCTACGGACGGTTTATATTTTACGTCCTGTGTCCATGTCTGTACCATACAAAGCAAAAACCTTGTAGTTGTCCGTATTTTTTGTTCGTTTAGTATTAAACATATATTTTAAATATTTAATGTTGTAAGAGAAGGCAAAAGTGTATTACTCTTACTTTGGGCGATTGAAAATTGTGAGAGGTTGTATGTTGTATGATGACTCAGATACTATGCACTGTTGTACTATCACACACTTCCCTCACCTTTAAAAAAAAGAATTTTTCTCAAATCTTGAACTTGGCTGAAAATAAGTATGAAAATTTTGAAAGACTGTAGGATTTTGCTCTTTCTCTATCCGATACTTCCTCACCAGCTAAACAATTTTTTTTCACTAATGAAAAATGTCTTGACACCCGATCGGAATAGATTGTCAGTGGAGAAGGCTGATGCTATTCTGAGCATCAAAGTTAACATGTTATGTAATGAGTGTTTTGAAGCTATTAAAAACAATGGTTCTTTATTTAAAAAAGTAACCTCTTTAGAAAAATATGACTGGTTTGAGCCTTCAGCCAGTACAACTAGTACAAGTGATGCCTAAACATTTTCAATTTTATAAAAAGGAGATTTATGACAATTAATTTATTGAGTTCGACCAACTTAACTTAAACTTCTGTAAGTATGAAAAAATTTTTGTTAGTATTTTATTACTCTGAAATCTTAAAATAAATTATAGTTGTAATATTAATATTAAATATCACAATGCCGTTGGTATAATTTTCCCAGTTAATAACCCAAATTGCATATCATAAAAGATAGTTTACAAAATCCTCCCCCCATACTAGATGTATATCTGGCGTCCATATTTGACTATGAACATTTATAACAACCCTACTCTCCGTTCACACTTTAGTTAAGACTGTGTGGGCTATGGACGGTCGCCACGCTACTGTCTATCCTAAATACATCACATATAAGAAAATGACGTTTTATATCGCTCTTAGTGTAACTGTCATCGATAGTGGGAATCATAATTCATATAAAATGAATTTAAAATTAATTAATATCGACAGCAGAGTATTTATTAAAGCTCAGTTAATATCTATTACAGTAACTGTATTTAATAAAGGCAACATAATTTGTCATTAATTTATTAAAATTGAAAACACTAAAAAATATGAGCATAAAAAATCAAAACAAAACAATAGACACGTTATAAAATACTCGTAAGATTTCTTTTATTTGAAAATGGCAAAGATTTTTTTTGAGTAAATAATTTTTGTAGTTATAATCAGCATTGTAAATTAAAACAACATTACTGATTTATTTTATATATTTTTAATATTTGGTAATTTATTACAACGCACAAATTACTAACAAAAAACTACTTAAAACTAACGTAGAAGTATGTTTGTCTAATATAAATTCAGAATCTGTGAATGTTTTGTACTTGGCTAGTAGCGCGGAAGCTCCTACTAGCCCATACAATTACAATTGCATGGGCAATTCAGCGCCCACAGTCTCAACTAAAGTGTGAACGGAGAGTAGTTAAGGGGGTATTACAGCCAGAAAATGTTCATGAACATGCTGGTGGGTAAGCTTGTGGACTTGCTGACGGACCTATTACACCTAAGGATATGCTCATGGGCCTTCTAATAAATAATAAGGGGATAATGCGAGACAGTCAAAATTATATCTTATAGGCTATTTATCTTTTAATTACTGTCCAACAGTGTTTACTTTTTAACCTTAAATAAACAATATAATTCAAACAATATATATTTTAGTAATTTTCAAATAAATAATTATAATACAAATAATAAAAACCAATTATTGTATCCACACATCATAATCTAAATTTTGCAAAAAAAATACAATTTTTAAAGATTTTTACCAGGTATTATAAAAAAGAAAACAAGGTAAAGAAATTCAAGTCTAAATTAAGAACATACTTTGTCGATGCTGTTTTCAGTTGAAGAATTTACAACGTGAAAAACAGAATTTGTGTAGAATAGAATGATAAAACTGAAGAAAGAAAATACAAAAACATTCCAATAAGTTCTATTTGAGACAACCTAGACCTAGTTAAAAATCTATTCATATTATTAACCAAGAAGATACATCCATTTTATTGTTCAAGTTATTGTTGGAGAACATTGATATTACAATAATTTAAGACATTTTAAGTCATTCCAAATAAAATAAAATTATTTATAAAAAAAATTGCAACCGCTGAGCAGTTTTAAAGCTATTTTCATTTAAGAAGATGCAACGAAACTTTCATGGTTTTGCAATGTTTTTCTTTATATACAGTTGTAAAGAAAAACATTTTATATAAAATACTGTATTCAGATTTCAAACATAAGAAATGCTATTAGGAATTCTATGCATACTATTTAAGTGTTTCTTTTGTTTAGTACATTGCTATGATATACAATATGTTTGTCTCCCATGTAGTTTGTTTTTTCTATAAAAGTTAAATATAAATTAGACAATTAAATCTCACATACAGTTATTTATAAGTAAGAAATCTGTGAAAGTGTATGTTCATAAGACTATGTGCAAAATTTTGCTAGATAATCTTTACCCTGATTTAACAAATTCCTTATAGACCCAAAGTATTTTCACCTTGGTTTTTACAAACCATTATTGTTGTGACACATTCACACGACAATTTTAATTTTTTCTTACTAACATGAAATGTTATCTGCAATATCTAAATGTTAACTGTCTATACAGTTGTATATTATTTTACCTTGATGTAGCTGCTGCATTTGAAGTTAAAATGGCCTTTCAATATAACTTTTAGTTGCTTTATACTATGAGAGAATAGTTACCACTAGAAAAGTAGAAGAACATAAGCAAGGTTACGCTTGCATTTAATTGAACATTTACATTCATTCATATCCCTTCTTAAAGTTTTGGAGTAAACATACTCTTTGGGTTACCTTCTCCCATACACATACAGTGCTTTTGACCCTCCCCTCCCACCCATACATATACAGTGGTATTGACCCTCCCCTCCCACCCATACACATACAGTGCTTTTGACCCTCCCCTCCCACCCATACACATACAGTGCTTTTGACCCTCCCCTCCCACCCATACATATACAGTGGTATTGACCCTCCCCTCCCACCCATACACATACAGTGCTTTTGACCCTCCCCTCCCACCCATACACATAGTGCTTTTGACCCTCCCCTCCCACCCATACATATACAGTGGTATTGACCCACCCATATATATGGGTGTTTTTGACCCACCTACCTGCACATACCTGTTCAGTGTACTGACCCACCCACTCTCCTATACGCATCAGTGGTACTGACCCACCTTCCTTTCCATACACCCACAGAGTGCTATTGACCCACCCCACCCACACAGGTACAGTGGTATTGACACACCTACCCTCCCATACATATACATTGCCACTGACCCACCTACCCTTCCATACACCCAAAGTGCTATTGACCCACCCAACATTCCATACATGTGATACTGACCCCCCCCCGCCCCCACCCATACATGTACAGTGGTACTGACCCACACCCTCCCATTCGGAACGTTTTTATTTAATTTAATTTCCCATACAGGTGCAGTGGTATTCACCCACCCACCCTCCAGTATAGGTACAGTGGTATTGACCAACCCACCATTCCATACAGGTATTGGTACCTGTAAGGGGGTTGATGGGTCAATATCACTGTACCTCTGTGGGTGGATGGGTGGGTTTAATACCACTGTATGTTTATTGTTGCGTGGGTGGGTCTATATTACTATACATGTAGTCTAAGATCATTTTATTGATTTCTTAATGAGTTCATCAGAGTAATAGTAAGATCTATAACTTTAAACCCTCAATTTATGCTTCATAAGTCTTCACTAGTAGCAGATATTTCATTTAATTCTTGTTGATATTTTCGTAAGACAGTAAACTAGTTTATATCTTCTGTTAATCGTTTGTAACCGTACTCTGTTTCGGTCTTTAAATTAATAAACGTGTATTATTTGCCAAAATATAGTTTGCTGAAGATCTATTGAATTACTTCTTATAGTACAGCACTTTGTTTTTCTTATATATATTGTAATTTTATTATAATTAATTAGACAAAAAAATTCAATTGTAAACTTTAATTATATTTTAATACGAAATTGTTGTGTTTTGATTGTTAGTTTTAAAAAATTTTTGGTAAATAACAAATTTGTATCGTTATTAATAATGTTAGTTAGATTGATCATGTCTACCATGACTTATATATATATATATATATGACTTGATATTAAGCTATTATGCTGCCTATGAATTATATGAGGGTTGTTGGAACAGATCACATTTCAAAATTAAGGAGTCAGTCAATTTATTTTGGATTAAAGAAAGTTTGAATTATAGAGGTTAGTTCAATCCAATTCTTGATAATATATATATCTAAAAACCATTTACCACTCATCACGATTTTTCAAAACTACACGACCAATTGACTTGAAATTTTGTACATAGGTTTATCTTTGACCCTAGAGGCTCACTAAGAAAGGATTTTCTCTCCGACCTCAGGACTTCGTCCTGCTGGCCTTCAAACTTCTCATGGTATCTCCTTATGGAGCTATACTAATTGATTTATTTATTTGATTAACATCTGTTAAATAAAAAGAACTGGAATAAAATTGTGGTAGGCTTAACTTTAAAAATAAAAATATTTTAGTACAGTAGTAAATTATACATAAATCAGCTGTTCTAAATTGGATACCTGAGTAGCTAACTGAAAGCTTGCTCCACTTTCCATTGTATGATCAAACTCAATATTATGACTGGCGAAGCGGGTGGGTACAGCTAGTGGCTTGTATTTACTTAAACTTCATGTTACTAAACAATTTTAAAATATTATGAACAAACAGTTTATTTAAAGATGTAATAATATGTCAGTTTTTTTTATACAATTAACAACAAAATTGAATATGACAATTAATAAAAAAACAATTAGGTGCAATACTTAACAATCAAGTTGCTGTGTTGAACACCCATGTTTTTAACAGGGCCAGTACTTATATCAAGGTAGGGCTTGTTTTAGTACTGATTTTGAAATTCAGAGTTTTATGGAAATACATTTCGAATTTTAGATTTTGAACTAATTTTAGAGTTGAAAACGTGTTAAAAACATTTTGAACTATCAAGAAATGTTTACTCAGAATAAATTTGTTTAAATCATAATATTAGAGGATTTCTGAAGAGAACAGACAAAAAGTACTAATTATAAAGGTTTTGGAATGATTAAGGTTCGAATTAGTGAGGACATGCAATAAAAATAAACATAAATTGTTATATTGTTTTCACTCTTGACATTTATAATCATCCATTTTATTCAAACAGGTTTTTGCCAAGAAATTTGTCATTGTTTTCATTATTAATGTAATTTACATTTTGTATTAAAACGTTTGATGTGAGTGTTTAAAAATTCTTACTTTGTAAATGAAAGGCCTCACATTTAAATTATTTTAATATCGATTGGTTAGGTTAGGTTAGGTTGTTTGATTATTACTTTGACTTTACTGTTAAAAACTGTTAAAATTAACTTTTTTGAACTATTTATTTGTATTAAAGGTGTTTTGTAATTACTTATTAAATTTAATTTGTTTTTATAGATTAGTTATCTATAAAAACAAATCTATAAAAATAAAAGATAAGAAGTAATTAAATACTAAATACATTTTACACAATTAAATAGTTTAAAATCAGTAAATTCATAGTAATAATCAAGCAACCTAAAACAGTACGCATAATACTTTGAATTGTAAAGTTATTAATAATTAATTACATTTTTTGTTTTATATACAACAAGCAATGAAAAACATTTAAGGAAATATTGTACAATTATTTTAAGAATGGTTTAACACAATGGTTATGTTTCATGGAACATTTTTCATTACTCTGGTAACAATTTATGTAATGTAAAGATTCTAAAAACACAGGGATTTCCTAAGATAAGCTTGTATAATGGTAAAATACTATGAACTATGATGGATAATGTTATATAAATAAAATATTTTTGATGTATTATATCATGTCAATAAGAAAGCCCATTCTACAGGGTGAGTTTTAAGTCATTTACCCCGTAACTTTTAGCCACAGTTTATAAACAATTTGCTTTTTAAATAAGCCATTAAATCAATACTAACCCACACTACATTTAGAGTGTTTCAATGTTGGTATGGATCACTCGGGGTCCAAGATCTAGGAGTCAACACCAAAATTCTAAATAGAAATGTGATCATATTTTTGTCAATTAACACCACCATTTCAAGGTGAAAATTATAGCCCAGTTAGATTTTAAAAAGGATTTGTCGTTCTTTAGTTTTTTATTGTTTTGTTAGTTTAATTAATTGGTTATTGCCTTTATATTTTATTGATTAAAAAAAAAACTTCTTTTTAAGTACTTTAAAAACTTAGTATAAACACAAATGTGGTTTTTATTTTGGCCATGAAGAATGTGTTTTAATTAGAAAATACATAGACGATGACCGATTAAATAAAATTAAAAAAATCTAAACAACACATCTTTTTTCAATTCTGATTGCGCTACAGTTTTCAGCTTGAAATGACAGTGTTAAATGAGAAATTTTATGACATACCTTACTTACAATTTTGAAGTTAACTCCTAGATATTAGATCCAAAGCGACTCCTCATGACATAGAAACTTTCTAAATGTGGTTGGGATTAACTTTAATTTAACAGCATATTAAAAAGACTAATTAAACTGTGAAAGTTAGGGGGTAACTGAAGAAGCATTATTAATTAGAAAAGTACAAAGGTGATGACCAATAAAATAAACTAACAGCATAATTAAAAACCAAAGAATGACAATTACTTTTTGAATTCTATTGCGCAATCGTTTGAGATTAAAATAGTAGTGTTAAATGACATATCACATGACTATTTTCCTAGTTGAAATTTTGAGGTTGACTCCTAGATCTTGAACCTCAAGTGATCCATACTAACATTGAATACTCTAAATTTAGTGTGGGTTAGTAATAATTTAATGGCTTATTCAAAAAGCAAATTTTTTTAAAATACTGTGGAAACAAGTTGGGGTAACTGACTTAAAACTCACTCTGTATATAATATAACTTACGTTTAAACGATTGTGCGTCAGGAGAGCAGGGTCCTTGGTCCATGAGGCATTTGTAGTACGAATTCAAGAGACGCTGATTGGCCAAAACCTTTTCTATAACATCACTGTTGCCGTCCCACGAAAACTCTTTATCGGCGGCGAGAGAAACCGCCACTGCCAACGCGATAACAATAGTCGCCACTGCCGCCTTCATCGTAGATTGTCTCCTGCTGATGTACGTCCACTGCCTTTATAATCCGCAAACATCTAGGCTTGTTAATAGTTAATATATGGTAGTAATTGCACACTGAACTAGTTTCTTGAATTAATTTGAAATAATAATGCAAAACCATTAAACACAAGGTGAAACAACATTGTTTATTCCTGGTTGTTGCGGCGATGTCATTGTCAAGATATGTGCAGACTGCATAATACATAATCAATAGAGGCCTGCTCGCCATTATATTACATTCTCATTCTGTTATTGCTAGTTACGCAACTTTAAG